>JAQQZZ010012725.1:0-11485 GCA_030265115.1 Mopalia vespertina | reverse complement strand
TGATTGCGTTAGATCTCAATATAGCGACAAACAAAACACGGGGAGCGTTTTTGAGATCTGATTTTAATTAGATTGAACGAGATGCAGACTTCGGTGTCGGACACTGATTTGTCATTTGAAGGTTTTGCGTTCCTAGAGTAGCCATGATGTCTTGATGGCACTGGACATCTTCAGTCTTCCTGAAGAGCGAAACTTTTCAGATTTAATAGTTACCTCAGTGTGGCTATATTTAATGTTGGAGAACTCGCCCATTATTCCAGTGAAATACTCTTGATCAGGGCGCAAAACACCATTCAGTCGATTACTTAAGGGATATGGAAGAATGTCAAGTAGTGAGTCTGTATGGGGTTTCATTAAGATACATGGCCAACACAGTCATAGTAATAATAGTAGTAAAGAATTCATGTATAGGAAAAAAGCATATAGCTTCAACTTGACAAGAATCGTCTATGTAGACTGCGCATGCCACTTTACGACACTATAGACGGTCAGGATCGCTTTTAACCAGAGGCTTGGCTATCGAATGATAAATTGTACCACAATAAATTAAACAACCACGACTGGGACAAAAGTTTTATGATTATCAGCTCGATGACTGTAATAAAAACTCATGTCATACTCATGTTTTCCGGTTATCAAAACTACACCTATAAATCCCTTACAAGGAGTTAAAGACTCTCAGCAATGCGGTAATGGGATTTATCTCCCAATTATAAATGGACATTAGCGCTACAATATTCTGTGAAGCGTTTGGTGCAAAGTTACCCAAGATGATTTTAACGATTTTAATAAAAATGAAAGTGATGTAGATATGACACTAGCTTTAATTTCGACCTTCAATAGTTATTATTTGACGGGTGGAGACGCCAAATTTAAATGTACGGTTCACGTATTATATTTTAAAAAAGTGAAGATTCGGATTTTATTAGTCTTCAATGACCTATTTGACAATTTCACGTTGGAAAAATCGCCTTGTTTAAATATAAAGAAAGAATTACAATGACTTATTAAATGCCCAACAAAAGCCGTTACAATTCCATAAAGTCCATATATGGCAAAAAACGTCTTTATTTGTAAGCAAATGTTCTTAACTGTTAACAAAATCCCTTATATTAGAAAAGGCCCTTATTTTAAACAAAACAGCCGTATTTAAAAAAGACCCAATTCGTCACCAAAAGCGGTTTTGTAAACATTACCTTTTTCTCAGTACAATGACAACCACCACAATCAGAATAGCTACCAGAACTGCCGAACCAGCTCCTATACTTGCTATTATAACAATGTCACTGACTGCTGAAACAAACACAAAAAAATGATAGTCAGATGTACTCGAACGTGTTTAGTTAGACTGTAAGGAAAGGTTGCCAACAAGACTGATATTGGCAGCGTTAAATTATAATGGCTAATCAGATATTTCGTTATTTTGGTAACATATTCTAATATTCAGCAAATTTTGCAGGTTGAGACCCGTCCGATTCTGCTCTGAAAGTGTTATCCCAAAACGATGAAAATAATGTTAATATATACAGCTGCACGCCAATGCATGTAGTTACTTTTAAAGTTGCTAACAAATTTCATTATTCTTAAATCTACATTCTGTTCATTTGTATTTAGAGCCATATTGAACATTTTTAAGCTGCTGGATTTCCCGCCACGTGACTAGCTGGGATTAGCGTAATGGCGCAGGTTTATCCCATACATTTACGCCTCTATTTTAAAAAGCTAGCTATCACGACATTTGATGGATACAAAATGAAACCACATCTTAATTCATTCTCTGTCTTTTCTTATCTCAGCTGGTTCTCCAAAAATCCCTTACTAAAGGACTTTACATGAGTTCTGGCAGTGTAACAATATTCATATCAAAAGACACAATCATTGGTTTAGGATTGCTCGGATGTTTTGAGAGAGTCTTTTTAATCAGTCTCTGGCAGGACTCCCGGTCCTTTCGCTCGCTTCAATCTCAGTCAATGTCATAACTTTTGCAAACATTCAGTGATTCACATATGCAGACTATATATACTGTAATTTTCAAACTGTTTTTTAGTGTGTCAAATCTTTGTAGGGATCGAATGTGTTTAAATTGCTTAACCTTTGTATAAAATTACCATTTTCGTGATGGACTACACATCGGTGTTCTGCTATTCAGTAATTTGGTTAAGATATTTCTTCGTCTGTTTTTTTTTGTAACCATCAAGTTATATCTAGCTTTTCGTCGCAGACTGGGAACTTTGGGATAAATCCGCGCAATCACTATCTTACCAGGCAGACACGAGACGGCCTACTTTTAGCCACAGTTACATAAAATCAAGCCCTTAAAATGTGAAAATGTGGGTTAACCTTTAATGGGAACACATTTTGATTTAAGAATAATGACATTTGTTAGTAGGCCTATCTTTAAAAAAAGAATTGCATTGATATACAGCTGCATGACATCATAGCATAGTCCCCGTCTATATATACAGCTGTAATTTGTTTGGCTATGAACGCACAATTTACGCCGTTTCAGCGAATATCGCTGCATTTAAAATGGTCCTGGTTTCTGACCCAGCGGTCTGTACGTAAAGCATGCAGGTAAGATGGCTTCCAGTTGTAATCAAATGCGCCAGTAGAAGACTCTGGACAAGGTCATTGCTCGATACGGTGACTCTATGGTCTTGTGATTGACCAGGACTATTTTTAGACGTTAGCCGAGATTAAAGGGGCTGGAGGACCGAGGTGTTCTGGAAAGAGATTGGTCTAACCTATCGTCAGAGGGCCGTCTCAAAAAGACCCCAGTTCAAAGCAGTGAATTGGGACCTCTATCAACCCAACCACCCACAGGAAAAAAATGCAAGGGTCCATCCAATAGGACAAATACATCTGTTATTATTTGGTCGAACAATCGATGACTTCTGAACAACATAAATTCCGAAATTTAAGAAATGACAGTTACCTGGTGAAATAGTTGAACTTCGAGTAGCATCTGAAAAAGATAAAAAATAAAATTAGCCAATTCACAATAGGTAAAGGACCTTCCCACTCAAATAAATGGCTCATATAACGTAAACAAAAGACAGTGAAAATACCTCAAAGCAAATTAAATAGAATCTATATAATATGTTGAAACCCTATCCACCAGCCACTTACAGGAATACAAATGTAAATGGTCGATAAAATTAAAAATATATTTATTTTGGTAGAACTTCAAACAAAGCCGGTATTTAAACCATAAATGCATGCTGTATAGATTATCATGGGTTACCTATATATGCCCTTAATATTTTGCTCACAAATATACTCACATACGTTAAGTTAGACTCTTTACAGGCTCGTTATGTAGTGCCCAGAGACCGACCAGGGACAACACTATATACCCTGTTACAAATGATGACGTTAATTGCATAGAATCATTAAGTTAATCAATCCGGCCCAGCCGAAATTAGCACCCTTGCCACAATCGTATATGTGAGAATATTTCATATTTTATTATTTGGCGGAACAGCGGATGACTTCTGAACAACCTATATTCCTAAAAGAAAGAAATAAGAGTTACCTGGTGGAACGGTTGAACTTCTAGGAAGATCTAAAAAAAATAAGAAAAATAAAATTAACTAATTCACAATAAGTGGACGACCTCTCCACTTAAATATATGTTAATATATAGGTGCCAATGTATCTATGTTGAAACCTTTGATATGTATATAATCGAACCAGTTTATTAAGATATCGAATATCGTTTGAATATATAGACTGTTGACAAATATATAATTATTTTGTTCAAATCTGTCATGTAAGGTGAATACGGAAGATATTAGTTTAAATACTATTTACTTGGTAAGCCTGCATCATTTGCTGAATTAAAATCTATTCTGAGTAAGTCAGTGTTCTCGAAAAACCATTAATTTAAATTTATTGATCAAACGGTATTTCAGAATTATTGGTACTTGCCGAACAGGGATTGTTTTAAAATATTCAATTAAAATCTTCTATAAGTTGTTTAGAGTCTAATCCTAATACAGCCTTTGATTACCGACAAAGCTGTTTTTCATACAGCCAATTAAACGGCCGCCGCATTAGATGCGAAGACGTATCTCATTGAGTTGTACATACAGTCAATAGAGATACGACACACAGCTGTAGGCCTACCAAACCTTTGGAAATAAGGCCTGCCTTTGAATAAGAAAGAACGTTGAATCTGTATGACCTAATTACCGCACGAAAACATTTTAAGCGAGTGAGGTATTGCTGAGAAATCATTGATTTTGACATGAAAATTGACGCCCAGTGGTCGTTTTATGTTTATAGCTCGGTCTATCCCAAAAGTGTTCAAGGAAAAAACAAGATGATTTAAGTCAGGATTAGGCCATGCAATTGTTATGTATTGGAAGATTAAGTGCAGAGTCATGGTAGCGTTTTGTTATTTCTTAAGGTTAGGAAGACTCAAGTAGTCAAGCTACTTTAGATACAGCATAAACAACTGCAGTCTGGAGCGCCACAAATGAAATGACCTAATTTACCCTGTTCTGGCAATCCTCGAGACAACCAGGGACTTAAGTCAGTGGATAAGAACAAAATGATTAATATGTATAGCTGCCGATCACTGATCAATGAGCGTACAACACTTAAACCCGTTAATTGTTGATGAAATTTTGTGCTAAATACTGAGCTTATCTATATGTAAACTGTATCAAGTTTCGGGATCGTAAAATCTATATTTTATCTATCTGTATTAAACATGAAAGTGAAGGTAGCATACCATGGTTCTATATTCTGAACACCGCGTTATCCTTTAATGTGATGTGTGGAAGCTAGGATAATATTGAAAGGAAATGCAAAATATGTTGAAATAATTCTATTTCTCAAATAGTGTATTTTATTATAAAGGTTAATTAGATTTAAAGATGAAACATTAACAAGAAAACATTGAGAATTAGGTCAACTTTGTAAATTGTAATTTGATGATGTGTCCATGCAATAAAGTTTGCACAAAATATCGATTTTCAGTCTGACATTTTTAATACGGAGTGGTATCTCACTTTTCATGACGAATCATTTAATACGAAGCGTTGATTTGAAAAAAGGGAATCAACTGAATTTATTGTGATGTGCCGAGTCAAAAAAGTATTTAGGTTTCAAAAATCTATTGCCAGCATAACATTTTTAATATTAGGACAGTGTCTCGTATTTTTCATATTCTGGTGAATCATTTTATTATAATAAAAAATTTTTAAACGGGAAATAATTCAAGAAATTAAGCTTCTAATACTTTAATATTTGGCGTACGGAAATAACTTACCTAGACAAAGAAAGGACCTTCATTTAGTCATTTATCATCAGTTAAGTTTACAGCTGTAACATGCGTATAAAACTTAGGAAAGGGGAGATAACTATGTAAAGTGCAATCAAATACACTGTTTTTCGATAAAAGTCCTGAGACAGCTTTGGTATATACTCAATCCAAAATAGTACTTCAATATGGTTAAGATATTTCGATACAATTTTAACGACAGTGTTTAACAAAACAAACCAAAACACATTAATGGTCAGTAATCTTCTTATTGCCGTGTAAATCCGTCAAATCACAATGCATCATTGTTCTAAATTTGAAGATTCAGAATTGTTCCAATCTCCAGCTATAGTGGTAGCGATAAACAAGGCAAGGCCCATTATTGGACGTGAGTTATCCAAGATACACAAATCACTATAACCTGGCTGTATAACTCAGCGTAACCTAACTTTACGACTGGGAAAAGTATTTGCATAAGTTAAAATATGTTCTTAATAAAACACAGTTTAAGGGACTGACGAAGAATATAAAATATCGTGTTAATTTCCCTCGTCAAGGAGTAACATAACGCTAAACTATTGTTTGTGCGTTTGTAGTTTTGTTTTATTTTATTTATTATTTATTATTTTTTGTATTCAGATTAATTGATGGGTTGCCATGAGTAGGTTGATAGCTTTAGATCTCACGAATTTCTCAGGTAAACAAAACTCGGAAAGTATATGCTCTCATATTCGGCGGTATAGGCTGTGGCAACCAGACGGGGGAGAGTATGGGCGGTGCACAGCTATATCTTAAGAATTATAGAAATGGTGAAATAGCCGATATGACTGCCATTTCGAGTCCAGTAGTAGCTTTTTTTTGTTTTGTCATTTTACAGCTAAAAAAACAGTACATACAAATGGTTTGCTCTAATAGTAACATATATACAGACATCAGTTTAATCTGTAACGGTCAATCCCATTCAATAAACGGAACACATCTTTCATTGCTGTCTTCTCCCACTTGGCTGTGTCCAAATGCCAGGGAATTCGGCGGTAGGCTGGGGCAACCAGACGGGGTCAGAGAGTATGAGCGGTGCATAGATATATCTTAAGACTCCTAACCTATATGCTTGCTATTTCGACTCCAGTAGCTGGTTGTTTTTGTTTACAGTTTAAACAAACAGTACATGCAAGTTGTTTGCTCTAGTAGTAACATATATACATACATCAGTTTAATCTGTAACGGTCTATCCCATTCAATAAACGGAATGTATGTTTCATTGCCGTCTTTTCTCGCTTAGCTGCGTGTGTCAAAATGCCAGGGAATTGTATTATCTTCCAGATTAAAATCAATGAGACACATGTTCACTCTTTGTTCAGCAGAGATTTGAATATCACTCCTTTATCTAAACCAATGGGTGGAAGACTAAATATATAAGTATTTAATCTGTCGACGTTTTACTTCAGCTTTATCCCTCTGCTCAGCTGATGCCACGACCCTTTCTCTGGCTCTAAACCTTATCATCGAGCCCCATATCATCTTTAGAGAGCCGAAATCTGCACATATTTTTTGTAAGCCTTGAAGCCATCCATAACTTTACCGTCCTAACAAAGGATAACAGGTGATTTTGGGCTTCCGTGCAAACACCCATGCGTAGACGTGGATTGGAGCAAAACAGTCAGCATTTCTAAATACCTCTTAACAGTTTAACAGGGTTTATGTGAGAAGGTTATGCAGATTAAATTCCTTGACGTTCACCCTGTAATGTTATCTGAATTTAAGTCATACAAATTTCGTCAAAAGGACCAAGTGGTTCTGACGCCATGTCGTACGGGACAAACTAAGCACAAATAAATAACTTGTTACTGCGTATACGACACCAAACATCTATTGGTTGACTGCTTGCCACGAAAGTTCTATGCAGTCATCTCTATCAGTTACTTGTCTCACAACATTTCTGGCGATGAAGCATGACATTATTTAACCGTGTGTATCTAACGATATAATAAGATCTTAAATGTAAATGTTAAATTCCTCAATATATTTATGATTTGAACACAAGCATTTAATTGATGTTCAAGTCTGTTTCTTAACATAATTAAAAAATGTAAAGATTGTATTTTTCATGTACAATTCTAAGGATGCTGATGACAGGAAATACGTTTGAAAATGTATTTTATATGTTTAAAAAAAATGTTACAATATTCAGGCTGCACAGTAGCTGGAGAAAAAAAAATCAAGATGCCAATATATCAAAAAAAGAATCACACTTACATCCCACGCATGTCGTCCCATCGGACTGCAAAGCCACTCTGTCTGCGCAAGCGCACGTTCTTCCTTGTTCAGTGGGCAAACAGAATGTACTACACCCGCCATTGTTTATTGAGCACGAGCTTTTCTCTGAAACATATTAAAGTCGAGGGCTGAGGAGTCGATGTATTTCAGTACCGGTTAACAATAAAAGCTGTGTCCAGAAACACTGAGCGGGCCTGCCAGTTATAACATTAAACTGATTACGTGGTCCTCAGAAAATCAAGTAATAGTTGGTAAAGTATAAACAGATGACAGAAGCGAGTGCTTTTATAGGGTAGGCCTATATTGTCGCTTCGATAATATTTCACAGTCGCTATTTCGTTTAGTGGTTTGTTTGATTGCGGTGTTACGCTGAACATTCTGACGGTTATTTCACTCAAATGACGGCGTGCCAGCTTAAAGGATGCAGGAAATGACCCTGAGCTCACCTGGCAACACAAGCCGGGACAATCAGAGGACGCAAAACAAAGACATCCTAGGACAGATCTGTGCTACCCGTGTTCTGGGAGCATCAGAGTAACATACAATTGCAAACGTCTATGCACCGTGAATGATTCTAATACTGCAAAGCATCATTGTGAACCCATTTACCTTGGCTTCTTCTGTTTGGAGTAACCCAGATGAGGTCGTGAAGTTCCGTAAACACAGGCGATTCAAATACATACCGCCTGTTGGTACCATCAGCTTTGTTAACAACAACAATGCCACTAAAATGTGAGAAAAAACGGAAAAGTTCAGTTTAAAGGTCAATTAACCCCATACATTTCCTTGCGTAGACTTTTTTTAAAAAAGAAATACTTATAACATAATTCCGTCAAGTGATATAGAGATGACTTTAATCAAAAAACAAATGAAACGAAAGTCTAATATAACAACTTTGTTTCCAATGGGCCAAAGATATATGCTATAGATATAGTTTTATATATGTAAGTGATATATTCGTAGAAAGGAAACTGTTCAAAATCAATAATATCTGATAAAAGAGGGAAATATGAAAGATGTACATTAGGCCTACGTGAGATAGGCGCGCTGCATTGAATACATTAATGTACGATTTATTCCACGATTTTACCGGAGAATATATGAACATAACTAATAACAATTCAGCCTCCTGTACTCACGTCTTTACCTAACATACGATTTAATATCCCCACTTCTAGGAAGGCACAGTATACAGATTTAATATGTTGCATTTATTTCTAAGGAAGCTCGTGCACAACTGTATTACCAACAATAAAAAGTTGAGTTTTAAAATCTTTTCGACTAAAATAGTAGAAATAAAGAAACAATTAATTTGTATCGCTTATATGGCATTTTAACATTATTAAAATATATCATAAAAAGTAGAAATACACAAAACAACAAATTAAATAGAAAAGTAAATAAACAAAATCTATATTTTAAAAACCACAAATGCGCAGTAAATTGGTCCATATTAATTTCATGAATATGCACAATAAAAGAGTAACGAGTTGGCGATTTCCCATTACAGGGTGAAAACGTGTATACAATTAAACGCAATTACACTATAAGGCGCATGGAAATTCCGCGATTAGGCGCTGTAAAATTCCGTGATTAGGCGTAGTAAAATTCCACGATTATGTGCTGTAAAATCCCTCATATTAAGGTACAGTTAATTTACACACATTGATAAAGCATGATTATAAGCGCAGTAAAATTGAACGATTAGGCGCTGTAAAATTCCACGATTACACGCTGTAAAATTCTACGATGAGGCGCAGCAACATGGAACGTTTATAAGACGTTTACTGGGCAACCGTACCTTCCACTGTTAAGCTCAAACTTTCCCAAGATTAAGCGCAATTCCATAATAAGTCCTCCAGAATATATATTTGCGTTCTCCAGAATATTTTGCTCATATAGTATTCATTGTGGCCCCTAACATAGCAGCCTTCCTTAATCGTGCCAAAATCGTCCTAAATGTTATAAACTTCACCAAACGATATAAAGAGGGGCGCCCAGCGATGCAATCTTGGTACGTTTATTAAGTTTCAATGCCACTGAGAAGTTTACCAGGTTAAGTATAATAACAAATCCAAAGAAAGATTATGAATTCAGAAATTAGAGTACTTTACCATGTAGATGTGTGCTGTTCGTATCAATGGATTTTTTGTATCCAAAGCTTTCTATTTGGTCTATATGCAATACAGACTACTTTGTTAGTAGATGTGTTTCTTTAACCATTTTCACACATTAGGGAATGGTTTTTACGGGAATTATATGTAATTTGCAAGACGGTTGTTCGACCCATCATGTTATAAAATGAGATAGGATAGTCAATAAATATGCTAAATATATTAATGAAGCAGTTTAGCTGGGCAAATTATTGAAAAAATGACGATTCGGCGATCAAGCTTTCGGAAAAATCTTATTCCATTTTCAAGCTTTGTGCACGTGGAATAAAAGATATATATATAAGGCCTACTCCACGTGCACATGTCTTGGAAATGAAATTATTTTTTCCGAAAGCTTGATTGCAAAAATGTTATTTGTCGTAATTTTTTCAATCATTAAATGTGATTACTAAATATATAAACCCTAAAGAAAAATAATTTGGAAGTTTTCAATGCCTAGCAGAACTTTTGATTTATTGTCAGTATAGGCCCAAATAAATTTCTTTCCCGTAACATGGAATGAGGAGAGGGGGAGCGGCGAGGGGGCAATGCCACTAAAGATATGAATTATATGTTTGATTTAGGATCCACATATATAATATACAGGTTTTGGCGTCATATAACGGTTAAGCGAAATTACATATATAGGCTGGATTGTGTTACAAGATTGGGTGTAAAGAAATTGCAGGATGAGGCGATTTATAACTGTTAGGCAAAAGTTCTTTTGGCACATATGTATGTCTCCAATTTTGAGCTCAATATATGCTCAGTCCACAATTGCATGTATTTCCATATTAAGGCACACATGTGCAAATATACAGTGTAAGGGCTGATCTCTGATGGCACTGGAGCAATTAACAGAATGCTCCCTCCTACTGCCAGCAGCTTGGATTAAACTTTCAAGTACATGTCAGTCCAACGTTTAATACTTACTGTAAATTAAAGCCCATATAATAAATTTTGTCTTCCACAACAAGGAGTGAGACAAGGTGAGCGCCAGGGTCCTTTACTATTATCTTTCTATTTGCTCCGAAATATGAACACCTCTCGATGACATCGCGGGCACCATCACACCAGTATAGAACTTCATCTGAAAACAGGAGACACACGATGGTACATTGTCGGATGTTTGTTGAGTGATGTGATATGCGTAGGAATGGTAGACCTATTTCATTTATAGGTATATGACGGCTTTGAAGCTCGACTGTGAAGGAAACTACCCTTACAGGCATTTAAGAAAAGAAAAACGCATGTCGCTTAAGACAAAGTGCTTGACCCCCACATAAGCTACATCAGCATATCATTTGTGTCAATAATCTGAGCAAACGGACATCACAACCTGTTAGCCTGGATGATTCAGACACGGCAGACTGAAATATCCACCTGCGTGGAATACAACATGATTCTTAAAATGTGTCCAATCACATTCCAGTATGGTTGCAATGATAACCTTCATATTTATCCAATCACATTCCAGTAAGGTGGCAATGATAACCTTCATATTTATCCAATCACATTCCAGCATGGTGGCAATGATAACCTTCATATTTATCCAATCACATTCAAGTAAGGTGGCAATGATAACCTTCATATTTATCCAATCACATTCCAGTATGGTTGCAATGATAACCTTCATATTTATCCAATCACATTCAAGTAAGGTGGCAATGATAACCTTCATATTTATCCAATCACATTCCAGTATGGTTGCAATGATAACCTTCATATTTATCCAATCACATTCAAGTAAGGTGGCAATGATAACCTTCATATTTATCCAATCACA
>JAQQZZ010012714.1:0-11486 GCA_030265115.1 Mopalia vespertina | reverse complement strand
TTTGGAGCTTCCAGTGGTTCTGTAGGAGGTTCCAGGGGTTCTTTTGGAGCTTCCAGTGGTTCTGTAGGAGGTTCCAGGGGTTCTTTTGGAGCTTCCAGTGGTTCTGTAGGAGGTTCCAGGGGTTCTTTTGGAGCTTCCAGTGGTTCTGTAGGAGGTTCCAGGGGTTCTTTTGGAGCTTCCAGTGGTTCTGTAGGAGGTTCCAGCGGTTCTTTTGAAAGATTCTCCTCCATGGCTACTTCTGCCTTAATCTCAGCAGACATTTCCATCGGAGAGGATAATGTAAGCATGGACTCAGCGGAACTGGGAACCACTGGGTCTTCTGAAATGTCTCCTATAACTGTCAGTGTTGTTTTAGACTCATGTTCACCCACTAGAGTCTCTGGAGTATTGGCAGTCTTTTCAGCCACTGCCACAGTTTCTCTTTCAGGAGCTGGAGGGGGAGGGGGAGGAGGAGGGGGACAAGAGGATTCTTCCTGAGGATTCAAACACATCATAGGATCCGCTTGTGGAGGTGTGTTGGAGCAAACTGGTGCAAGGCCTTCAGCTTCACTGGTGCGGCGCCATCGGGATTTTAACTTTCCAGGACTCTGATAGCAACTTTCATCCTTCTTGAAGTCTGACAAGTTTGGTCTGGTTGGTAAACGAGGTGAGCCATCTGGTAAAGAGGGAGTTGCAAAAGATATCAAATCAATTTCTTCCTTCTTGCAATCCAATGCATCATTTCTTATGTTGCTTCGTTCCTCCGAATCTTGCCTATTTCTACCTCTTGAGTCCCTTGACCTGTCCCTTTCTCTTCCTCGGCTATCATCATAATCTCTCCTGTGTCTTGTACTATATCTTTTACGATCTTCTGAATCTGAGCCTCGGCGATCATCATCACTTCTTGATTCATCATCATAACGCCGCCTGCTTCTCCTTTCACGGTCCTCTCTTTCCCTTTTCTTAGCCCTTTCTTCTCGTTCACGTTCTCTTTTTGTTTTAGCAGGAGGGTCTTTCACGCCTTGATCCCCACCTTTCTCTTTTTCTTTCTTTTCTTCCAAGGAGCGTATTCGTCCACTACGGCGGCGACTGGTTTGCTCATTGTCACTTTTAGACTCATTGTCTGCTTGTTCAATTAAGGCCTGTTCTTCAGCATTGGCTGTAGAATCTTTAAGGACAGTTTCACTACTGTTGACAATTGAACCTTGAACAGGAGGGGTTTCATTAAAACCCAAAGGTTTCCAATGAGCAGAAGTTTGAAGTTGGGATTCTGTTTCAGTCGGAGCTGGAACAGGCTGGGCCACATTCACAACATTGTTCAGGTTTGCTTTAATCTGTTGAGTTTCATTGTCCGATTCATTACTGCTCATTGCACTAAAAACAATTTTATCAGGGAAACCAAAAAACTCTCTTTTCTTCGGGGGAATTATTCCCTTGTCTTTCCCAGATGTAGCATTATCAGCCACATTGACAGTAGACACCACTTCGATTGGATCAATCTTTACAACAGATTTTTCTGTACTGCTTAAAGACATTGTTGGTGAAATCGTTGCACGCTGCTCTGTTGATCCTACCTCTGTCCCTGTCGCCTCTAAATCATTTGTTGAGCTTACTTGAGAGGATGACTGAACCAGGGAACAAGAGGTAGCTACCTTTTGTGATGGAAGAGGACCTGCCACTGATAATGTAGGACTGGAAGTCGCTAATGCATTTCCATGGTAACTAGCAATACTTTTAACAGGATTTGGAACTGTAGCACTGGGTAAAGGACATACTCTATGTAACAAAAATTGACTAGAAACAGGTTGTGTAGTTCTTTTGGGTTCTGGTACTAACGCCTGGAGAGTTCCATCAGCTTGGCAAACTGTTGCAGTAGTTTGAAAAGGCTGTGATGGTGCAAGATTTTGCCACAAATTGATGCCAGAGGTAGACGGTTTCATGTTTCCTGGAGAATGGGTTAATGCTGGAGTAGGAATCTCAATGAGGGATGACGAAGCACTTCCCAAAGGATCAAATTTTGGATGAGTACTTGGCAATGTTGAATAAGCATCACGTTGAGGATGAATATTTGTGTTTGCACCAATATCCATTGCACTTCTAGCAATACCCATTTTAACTGGCTCATTTGTAGTATTCTTTTGATTGGATCTCATGAATGAAAAGGAAACTTTCCCACTGGACTGTGATGTTGGTGACTGCACAACCTTTGGTACATGTGGTGGCTGCACTGCCTTTGGCATAGGCGGTGGCTGCACTGTGCTTGGCATAGGTGGTGGCTGCACTGTGCTTGGCAATGGGATATTTAATTGTCCAACAGTGAAAGGTAAAGAGAGTGCATGCTTTGCATCGTTTCCTGCTTTTTGTACAATTTGTTGTCCAACCATAAAAACCTGAGTGGGTACTGGTGTAACTGGCATGGGAATGGTACATGATGTGGCAACATTGCTGAACTGAGTAGGCCTGATGGGTATGCCAGATGGGGGGAACACAGTAGGTCTGAAAGGTGGAGTAATACTGACAGATGCCGGCTTTGAGGGAAAAGGGGCAATGTGTGCAGCCGGAGGTACATACACAGAGGGAGGAGCCGTTTGATCAGGCAAAACAGATGCAGGATGTAGAGTACTTGTGGAAGTAGAGGTAGGTTGGGCAGGAGGTAAACACACTGGCAAGGGACCAGCATTAGAGGTACATGTATTGGCAGCTCCAAATCCTACAGGATTAGGATGTTTCCGCATTTGATCTTCAACTGGTCCTGTAATACGATTTGGTGAATCCAATTTTATCTGAGATAGAGGAGCAACCGTTGGGATTTGAACATTTTTTGTTGGGTCTGGAACTCCTATCATTGTCAAAGGGGATGGCAGTTTGTCTGGTAGAGCAAAGCTCAAACCTAATGTCTGTTGGACTAAAGAAGGAAATAATGCTGCTGTTGGAGAGAACGTTGGAGGAGGTACAGCCGTGGGTGGAGGTGGCACTGGAGCAGGAGGTGGGACAGGCAAAGGTGTTTTTGCTGATCCTGGTGAAATGCCCAAATTTACAACATTCATTCTGCATTCAGTTTGGACCACACTTGGGCTAGATGGATCGTCTTCACTAAGGTCAAGAGAAGACCATCTGGATTTCTTTTTACCTAACTTCTTTCTTGAGCTGGAAGAATCAGGGCTATCAGCTGGGGATGAGCTAGATATGTCCTCTACAAACTTTTTCAGTGGGTCAGCATAAGTCTCAAATTTTCTTGCCTCTGAGGAATACTGATACTTCTGAGTTACATTTACTCTATCAGGCTTTGATAGATTGGGAGAGTCAGCAAGATTCACACCTTCCACGTTTGAAGTTTTAGGAGTCGATTCAGAATAATGTTCTTTTCTTGAAGTCAATGGAGCCTTGGGAAACATTACATCATCATTATCACTTTTGTTCATTCTGGAATATAGATTATCCTTGTGTCTGCTGTCCTTCTGATCAGAGGTACTTGATGAATAACATACTGGAGTTGTTCTCAGAGAGGAAGATTTGCTAGCATATTGCTTAATCTGCATATCTTGTTCAACTTTATCCTCTCTTGGTGGGGTTATCTTATCTATATTGATGTAATTATCATTCTTGTACCTTGTTTCTTCAGGACGATCAACAGATGCTTTAAGGTTTTTGTCTTCTTTAAAGGGTGCTTTTGGAAGATATTCTCTGGTCCTTACGGATTCAGCTTTTGTAGAGGAGCCAGTTTCGGAGAAACGATCATCATTGTCCTTCCTTTTGTCTCTGAGATCACTGCTTCTGTTCGGGTCAACAGCAGAGAACTGTATCTTTGACTCGGAAGATTTATATCTTAAATCTCTCTCTTCTCTATGCATTTGTGGATATCCAACATGTCTGCCATCATCAACAGAATCATACCTTTTACGTTCAGAAGACGGCTTTCCAGCCCAATATCTCCCATCTTTGCAGTCATTTGACTGTCTAGGAGAAAGGGTATATCCTGAATCTTTTCCAGCCCTGCCTACCCTCTCAAAATAACTATGCTGTTCATCATCACTTCTGATAGTATCATTTGATCTTTTGTGTGGTCTGTATTTTTCTTCAGGATCATACATGTCATCAAATCTTGTTTCACTTTTACCTATGTCGTGTATCATTTGTTCTGAGCTATGTCTTCTTTGCCTGCCATGTCTGAGCAGTCTTACTTCAGCTGAATCTGATCTGCTTCGGGAATCTGGCATCTCCTTTCTTGATCCCCAGTTTCTTTGTCCCTCTCTTTCAGAAGAATCACTTCTTCTCGGGAATATATTGTCTGGGATTTCTCTCTCTCTGCTAGTCCTCTTATGGCCCTGATCTCTGCTGTCACGAGACCATCTTTGTGGTGGTGTTTGAGAATCACTCTTTGAATATTGTTCATATGTTTTCTGCTGATCTGAGTAATAATCAAGCTCTTCATAAGGTCTTCCATCCACTGAAGAATATGGTCTTGGATTTGTACTGCGCTGTTCAAATTCTGAATGACCACTGTAGAATTTCCCAGAATCAAATCGCCGACCACTTATGTAGTCCTTGTTTTCGATTGATGGACGTCTAGGTAAATCTTCTTTATCCATATACTCTGCTTTCCAATGTTGTTGATTCTCATAAATATAATGTTCCGAAAACTTAGATTTATGGCTTTGGTCAACAAAATCAACATTTTCTCTTTTCATCCTGTCAT
Source organism: Mopalia vespertina (assembly GCA_030265115.1). Classification (NCBI taxonomy): domain Eukaryota; kingdom Metazoa; phylum Mollusca; class Polyplacophora; order Chitonida; family Mopaliidae; genus Mopalia; species Mopalia vespertina. The sequence continues at coordinate 6,811 of JAQQZZ010012714.1, read as the reverse complement.
CGAAAGAGTCTCTTCTATGGCTATCACTATATGGTTCCATCTTCCTGTCGACAGCTGTTCTTGAATAATCAAGATCTCTTTCTCGTCTTTCCGGAAACCTTCTTTCACTTTTCTCAAATAAATCTTTGTGTCTAAGTGTTTCTAGTCGTTCTCCCTGTCCAAAAGCTTCTTTCTTGTATCTTTCTTCAAAATTGTCACCTTTTAATCGTTCGATATCGGACTGCCGCTTTGTTCTTTCATCGTAAGCTACAGCATCTCGTTCGTCATCAAAATCCATTCTATCATTTTTATCACTGACATATCTTTTCTCTCTCTCATACCTTTCTCTTCTGCGTCTTTCCAGGTTATGTGCCAAGTCATCTTCTGCATTACTGCTCTCTCTTTCATCGGACAGTTGTTTTTTATCCCTAGGTCTTCTATCGGTTTCATCAAACATTTCTTTTCTTTCCTTTTGTTTATCTACTTGAATGGTGTCAAAATCATATTTAGTATCTCTTGCAACTTTGTCATATCTTTCTCTCTCTACTTGTCTTTTCTGCACACCATGTACTTCTCTCTCCCTTTCCTCAGTTAAGTCGACTTCATCAGACCTCTTCTGAATGGGATGATGTACGGCCTTCTTTACTATATTATCAACATTTTCTGTATTTTCTTTCAGTCTCGTCCTTTCTGATGCAAAATTAGAAGATATTGCTTTGTTGAATTTTGAATGTTCTGAAGTTTTCCCTATATCAGTTCTGTATTGTAAACTTTGTGAATTACACTCAGCCCTAACAGGTGATTTTCTTTGACTGGGGTCTTTATCTTTTTTGTATGCAGCATCTTCGCTATCAGAAGAGCTTGATTCAGATGATGATGAATCCTCTGTAGGACTCTTTGGTGAAGCGTCTCTTTTCAGTTTAAGTTTCAAAGGAGATTGGCGTTTAGGCCTCTCCATTTCACTAGGCTGATACATTTGGTGTTCTTCATATTTACTTCTCTCTTTGCCATCTTGCCTTAAGTTATCATCATACTTATCATATTTGCTGTCTTTTATTGGTGGTCTGTCAGAAGAAATTGGATCATGTTCTAAACTACGTCTTTCAAGACTAGACCTTTTTCTCTGTTCTGTGGAAGGTTTTCGTTGGTCCTTGATCTTTTCAGGCTCCAGTTGCTCTTTCTCAGGTTTACCTTTAACATTCTGCCTTAATTGAGTGTCAAATTTTCCATATTTGCTTTCTTTCATTATTGGCTTATCAGAAGAACTTGTATCATACTCTAAACTTATTGCTTCAAGACTGGATCTGGTTTTCCTGTCTGCAGAAGGTTTCCTGTTATCATATGTCAGGACCTTTTCGGAAGACCTCTGATCTCTTTCAGGTTTACTTCCTTCTTTGCAGGGTTGTTTATCATATGTATCATGCTTCTTTTCTTTCATTGTAGGGTTCTCGGAAGATCTTTCTTCACATGTTAAAATATGTCTTTCAAGACTCAACCTTACTTTTCTTTCTTCAGAATACTTACTACGGTGATCTGGCTCAACCTTTTCTGGAAGTTTCCGTAGCTTTTGAATATCTTTATCCTCACTAGATTCAGAATCAGAATCCCATTTGGACTTGACCTTCGAAGGCTCTTGACATGCATCGCTACCAAGTTCAACAGCTAATTCTTTAGTTTCTTGATTTTTTACACTCGAGAGATCTTTTTCCACACAAATAGAAGATGATGGCATTTTCACAAGACTTTCTTCATTTGGCTCAACATCAGATTCCTTACTACATTTTTTTTTTTGCAATTCACCTTCACTTGTCTTTAATAATTCTTTACGTTCCCGAATTTCAATTGAACTTGATCTAGATTTTTGAAGACGTTTTCCGTATTGTTTATTAGAGTCCGAGGACTTTGTTTCAGGCGATAACTTATGGAATCTTCTACGTGGCCGGGTAGTAGTTTTTCTTTGGTATTCTTCATCCCCTGACTCATCAGAAGACTTAGGACTTTGAAGTCTGCGTGAGTCTTTTGAAAGGTTTTTCTGTTTATGCCAAGAAGCCACTCTAGGTTCCTTGCTGCGTTCTCTATGCAAATTCTCTCTCGAGTCTTTGGACCTAGACCTAGTCATACGAGATGATTTACCTAGAGATTCCCTGCTAAGCCTTCTGTGGACATCTTCCGACTCCTTTGAACGATCCCTTGATCTATTCCCATGCTCATTAAAACGTTCTTTGCTTTGCTTTTGGCGATTATTTTCCCTTGAATCCCCAGAGCGATCTCTTGATCTCTCTCTCGATCTATTTCGATGGTAGTCCCTACCATGGTACCCTTGATACCTGTGTCGTGTTGAGTGCCTTGACCTTTGATGAGAGTGATCGTCGGAATCAGAAGATGGTGGAGTAGCTTTTCGTCTTGAATGATCCTCTTGTTTCGACTGTCTATCAGAAGATTTTTCTTTCTCGAAATCCTTTTTTTCAATTGTGCTTGAAGGATTAATAGCTGGCACTGATACTGAAGGACTAGATACACTTGCAAGCTGGTCTGTATTCAAGTCTGATTCTATACTGGAAACTGTTGCTGGATCAAACTCACCCCACCTAGACTGCCTTGTTTTTCTATGACCTGGTTTTGCTTCTTGTGGACTTAAAATAGTTGATGGCATATTTATAGCAAGCTGTTCAGCAGAGGTAGATTCTGTACAGGAATTTTCAGAGTCTGTAAGTTTGTTTGGATCTTTCTTGTCTATTTTTTTCTGAAGCAGGTTTTGCATTGCTTGTTTAGCCTTCACAGAGGAGTCACTTTCATTAATATTAAGATCAAGTTTTTTTGCTGGAATATCAGTTTTGGATTCCTCATTCTCATCATCATCATCGTCATCATTTGAAAATATTGAAAGTCTTTTTGTAGTTTTTATTTGAAAGCTTATCTTTGCTTTCTGTGTTTGGGGCTGTCCTGGTTTCTCTTTAGAAGAAAACTTGAAACCAGGAATCATTGAAGTTGAAGATGAGGATGCTGCCGACAATGATGAACTTGATATAGCTGATAACGATGGTGTGGGAGTGACTGCTGCTATAGATATAGGCGGTGGTATACTAGGTTTTTCAGAAAAAATGTCTATCGATGGCACTTTACTTTTCACAAGATTCAAATCAGGAGGATTAGTCGAGGGAATATCCTTAAGTATTGTTGGCAGAGCCAAGGACAATTGACCTGCTGGTCTCATATTTGTCACTGGTGCAGGTGGAGGTACGGGTAATGGGCTAGATGACTTTTTGGTTAACTGAAAATGGATAGTTTCAGTGTCCTCATCAGGCATAGGCGGTAACGGAACACTGGAAAGGTCAAAGTCCATTGCACTACTGAAGCTGGAATTCTTTCCTTTCCTTTTTTTCTTCCTCGAGTGTCTCTGTTCTGGGCTGTCTGGTATGTCAGGGGGAGACTCCACCCCACGTCTTCTTCTTGAGGACTCAGACATTCTTCTTGTTTAACTTCCAATAAATAGTCCAATCTTAACTAATTCATAACTGCAACAGAAAAGAAAGATAAAAACAATTAGACTATTGTGAACGGTTTCGGACAGAGCGACAGCAAATCTCATCAAACTAGATCTCAACTCAAATATATGGATCTGACAAAACTACATGGCACTCCGGACATCAGCCACCAGCCGATTGTTTGTTTGTTTGTTTGTTGAGGTTTAACGTCGTACTCAAGGGTATTTCACTTATATGATGACGGAAACCAGCGGCAGGGCTGCCTGATAGATTGTTTAGTGTAGTATTTTATCAGACCTAATGCTATAAAATATTACTGAGCTAATACGGGGTTTTCCGGTTATGACGTTACGGCAACAGAGTGACGTCCCTTTGCGAAATACCGTTACCACTTTACGGCAAGGGAGGGCAAATCCACAATTTTTAACATGGGCGGTATAGGGAATATCGCAAATTAACAGGTAAACGTTAATAAAACCATATGAATTTCCTTTTCCCACAGCTTAAAATATTATTTTTTGCAAAAGTTACAATTTTTAAGCTATATTTTCCTGAAAACCAACAACGCGCAATGTTAAAGTATAGGCAGACTTCCCTACAGTGCCATAAAGTGGCAACATCATTTCGTAAAGGGACGTAACTCTGTTGTCGTGACGTCATAACTGGAAATCCCTGTATTGAGAGCAGGGTTAAGATATACATTCACACATAAGATTATATATAGATATATATTTTTAGAATTATTGAAAATTCCATGAATGATGAACTTTAATGACAGATTGATTGGTATTTTACGCCATGCTTAAGAGTATTTCACTTATATGACGGTAGTGTATTCCAATGATAATTGACACTGCCACAACCATAAAATGTGAAATGTTTTGATACTGCTGGAATGTTAATTTTCCTCAGATACCTAGAAATTGCTATTCATCAAACAATCTGGCCCTAGCGAGAGGGCAGTATGACAGAGAGATGGGAAGACATTCAGCATTAACCACATTGGTCAAACTGCTCTTCTCTTTATGTTAGTTTGAGAAGAGAAAAAGATATTCAATATTGTAGGGAAAATATGAAATTTTGCATGGTCAGATTCGGAACCCCTGAAACCATGTCGTATATGCTGGTATTTTATTGTGTAAGTTGGCTCCTATAACCAGCTAATTACAAGTTCATGTAGTCCCTGGACTAGCTTTATAGGAGAGCAGGTAACAAATTCCAGCAACATACCCCTGAATATTTAGTTTAACAATTTTGAAAGATACAGTAAACTTGACAGTATCATTTCCAGAATATATCAGAAACATCAGTAAAATAATCCTAGAATATACCAAAATTAGAATTGATTGATAGATTGATTGGTGTTTTACGCCATGCTTAAGGATATTTGGAATATATAACCGGGGTGGGCCAACAATAATTGACACTAGCACAACAAAGATGTGAAACATTTCCCTAGAGTTAATTTTCCTTTAGTGCCAAGTAAAGACAGCATTACTACTCTTCAAACAAACTGGCCTTAGCCAGAGGGCACCAAATTAGGAAATATGAAAGACAGACACAGAGCCAAAGAGATGGCTCCATTCTATAGAGCATGATAAAACATAATAAAATGTCATTTGTACCTAGGCCTAGACATTAGGTTTTTCAAAATTCCATGCAGCTTGACACAGAGTATTTTGTGTGAATACAAAGTGTTGCCAGAATAAACCATCAAAAGATCTGTTCAAAAACAACCTTGCATGACCATGACATGTTAAAATACAAATATGCTTTGAACGGTCATGTAGCCAAAACTATACACTTTATGAACCCACATTGATAAATGAGATTTTTGAATTAATGTTATGTATATCTATGTACTTTATTAAATGTATTACCATCTGCATGTAGTCTGGGTCATGGTGCAATAAACTATGTTAATATATTAAAAGAAAATATTCTGTGATTTGAAATTGGGTCTTTGTACTCATGACGGAACAACTATGAATTTTCATCCAGGCAAATGGTGCAAATCTTTTTCCATGAGACGCTCTGACAAAAGGACTGTCTATTTGTGTCAATGACAATTTAATAATGACAGATGCATATGTTTAATGTAGAAAAGAAAATCTTTGTTGCCTGCACCAGAATTCAAACTTAGGTCTCTGGCCAGTGCTCTAACTGACTGAGCTACAGAGGGTCATGGCAGAACAATCACGCATTCTCAACCAGGAATGGCTGCCTATCTTAATGGTAAAGGGAGGAAATATTAATCCTTTATATCAAGAAATTACCCACAAATGTATAATAAGCATGATGTCATAACATATCAGCCTCTTGTTGTCCGTTGCCTATAGTGCTTCACTAGAGAGCACCAGGGCTCCCTCCAATGCTTCACTAGAGAACAACAGGGCTTCCTCCTGTACTCCTCTAGAGAACACCTGGTCTCCTTACAGTGCTCCACTAGAGAGCATAGAGCACCAGAGCTCCGTTTAGTGCTTTAGAGCAACAGGGTACCAGGGCTCCCTCCAGTGCTTCCATAGAGAGCACCAGAGCTTCCTTTAGTGCTTCACTAGAGAGTAACAGGGCTCCCTCCAGTGCTCCACCAGAGTACCAGTGCTGCCTCCAGTGCTTCACTAGAGAGCACCAGGGCACCCTCCAGTGCTTCCATAGAGAGCACCAGAGCTTCCTTTAGTGCTTCACTAGAGGGCAACAGGACTATCCAGTTCTCCTCTAGAGGGCACCAGGGCTCCCTCCAGTTCTCCAACCACCCATTCTACTGACACTAACTGTCCTAAAGTGTAAGTGAGTTATACCCCAATCTGACCAGCCTGTGGTGACATGTTTAAGAGACCATGTATCAGCTGGTAGAACATATTCAGCACTACAAATCAACTCTCAGTGTTTGAGAGGAGGCCATCAAAGCTGTAATTAATCAATTTATACTACATGTCCTGTATAGCTGCGTGTGTTAGACCAGGCTTAACAGCTACAGATCTCAGAGTCTGCTCTGCTCTGTTACAGAGAGATACATATGTTTATACATTTATCACTATGTAGTTCACCAGACGATACCCATATTTTTGTTTTTTATAGATTGATTGGTGTTTAATGCTCTGCTTCAACTTAGATTAAAGAGCAGGCCTGTACTGTAATCTTTTCCGGCATTACCTAAAATCGGTCCTCAGGACAAATACAGGACATCACAAGCAGATCGGCTTCATGTAAAACTTAGCTCTGTAAGGGCAACAGGAAGCTTCAATATAATGGCAGGCCTGTGCTGTAATATTTTCTGGCATAACCTAAAAATCGGTCCTCTAAAATTTTGTGAGGTAACCTAACATTTGCATTTTCCCCTGGTTTGC
>JAQQZZ010012703.1:0-11486 GCA_030265115.1 Mopalia vespertina | reverse complement strand
TAATTTATTCAATATGGCTCGTCAATACATACAAGATCCGTCGGTGATGTGATTGGAGGAGATTGTTGGTACAAATGCGTCACAGCATGTCTGAACGGAAGTGGCTCTGTTGACCTATGGGAATGCGGGGATGATGACCCATCAGACCATCGCTGAGCGGACCAATCAACGATGACCGACGCTATGCAGTGTCATGCGGCGTCGATGGCACCGCATGACGCCGCTTAATGCCCACTGCGGAAGGTTATTTAGGTAAACAGTTTTGAACATTTAACAAACCCATGACCTTCAAGTCCCTCAGTCGTGGGTCTCCAGCCGAACAAGAAGGATGTCTTTTGTGTGCGATATTTGTGAGCGTCATTTTTTTTTAGAAATTACGATAGGCTACGTCATAAATTAATCAAGCATCCGGAAGAAAGCAAAGAAGAATATGATCATGGTAGTGTCCAAGATGATACTATTGTTGAAGAAAAAGACGCAGAAGAAGACCTCCAGTCTGCAAACGACAACCCGTTGGTATCTTCTCATTCCAACGAGAGCAGCGATACCGAAAGCGGAGATGCCAGCGATGACGGCGATGATGACGCCCTTTCGCTAAGGTCTGGAATGACGTAGTCAGCAGCGCTCTCGACAGCTTTAAAGATAAAATCATCGAAGAAGCAAGCGACAAATGGACAAAGCTGCCAGGCAAAAAGCGTACGAAACCATCTTACCGGACATTCCTAAGTCGATCCGCGGCGAATATCTTCGCCTGAGCACACGTTGTCTCGGCTTGAATCCTGATCCTATACACCGAGAAGTCATGAAAACAAAACGTTGTTTGGTAGACATCGGAGGAAGCCTTAAGTAACGCTGTACGGATGAGCTATTCGACCAAGTGTTACCTTCAAAATACCCCATGCAGATCCCCGACAACGAAGACAGGTAAACCTCAGCCGTGTGATTCAATCGGATCAACGGATACAAACCAACCATTCGTCCTTTTCCAGTCATGTCACCAATAAAATTACAATGCAACGTGGTATGAGTTGTTCTCGTTTTCTTCATTATGACCCACTGAACACCCCTCGAGCCCGTCGCAACACCCGTCGTGACCTCGCGTCGTGACGTCTTCGTGACACCACAGAACACCGTCTTCACGGCATCGTGACGCCGCAGAACGCCGCAATAAGCCGCAGAACGCCGTCGTCACGGGTTGACCCTAGGGCTGTCATGGGGTGGTGTGGGTGTCTTCCCGTGATGCTTTGCGCGCCATGGTGGGGGAAATCTAGGTCATTTGGGCTAGCATTTGATGGCATCATAAAAACGGGTTATTACTTAGCATGTAGTTGGAAGCGGATGGGTCACAGCGCACCATTAAAAAAGGAAGGTTGACCCTAGGGATGTCATGGGAAGGTGTGGGTGTCTTCCCGTGGTGCTTTGCGCTCTGTGAGCTCTCGCGAGAGTTGACGAGATGTGACGAGATTTGACATGGACAGCTGTGGGTTCATAACAATGACAGGAGGAGTGATCTCTCTTAGCTACAAAGCAACACCATGAGAAGCAATCCACACCACCACATGGCAGCCCTAGTGCGCTGTTACCCATCTGATTTCCACTACATGATAAGTGGCAACCCTTCTTTTTAATGTCATAGCAAATACTAGCCCAAATAACATGGATGTCCCTACTATGGCGAGCAAAGCATCACGGAAAAACAACCACACCACCCCATGACAGTCCTAAGGTCAACCCTTCTTTTTTTAACCGTGCGCTGCGACCCATCTGCTTCCCACTACATGCTAAGAAATAACCCTTCTTTATGACCTCATAGCATATGCTAGCCAAAATGACCCCACAATGGTGCGCAAAGCATCACGGGAAGACACCCATACCACCCCATGACAGCCATAGGGCCAACCCTCTCTTTTTTAATCGTGCGCTGTGACCCATCCGCTTCAGTAACATCCCTTCTTTATGATGTAATAGCAAATACTAGGTCATATGTCCATAGCGCAGCGCCATCTGTACTGTTATTTTCAAGGTACTGAGAACAACAGCCACTAGACCACAAAAATATCTATGCTGCGTAATAGTGTCTTCCCACCCCTCGTGGTACAGAGAACAACAACCACTAGCCCACAAAAAACGGGATTCGCAATTGGTCTCACAAAGATTGATGGTGCGTCCCAAATATCTTTTCTTCTCACTCATATGCCAGATGGGGACAGACGGATAAGAACTCGTGAACTGTACATCACATCGAAGTGAGATTAGTAAGGCGACACGCTAACCTCTTAACCACGGCAGCGGGCACTTCTAAAATAAATATGCCAAAATTAATGCTTTCCCGCTCGGTATAGCAGCCTGGAAGGAGCGTCAATCCACACCGTATTGTGTACAGACAGATAGCCGTTGTCCCATTCTTCGAATCACGAATAACGACAAAAAGACGGGATTCGTTATTCGAATCACGACAAAAAAAAAGGGATTCGATATTGGAATCACGAATCACGACAAAAAAACAGGATTCGTTGTTCAACTCATAACGGTTGATGGTGCTTTGAAAATATTTCTGCCGGGAAGTAGTGTCTTCCCACCCCTCGTGGTACTGAGAACAACAGCCACTAGACCACAGAAAACGGGATTCGTCATTGGTCTCACAAAGATTGATGGTGCGTCTCACGATGGTGCGTCTCAGTTGTTCGAATCACGAATCACGACAAAAAAACGGGAATTTGTTATTTGAATCACGAATAACGACAAAAAAACAGGATTTGTTATTCAACTCATAAAGGTTGACGGTGCTTTGAAAAATGTCTGTCCACCCCTCTTGGTTTAGAGAACAACAGCCACTAACCCACAAAAAACGGGATTCGTCATTGGTCTCACAAAGTCTTAAATATCTTTTCGTCTCACTCATATTCCCGATGGTGACAGACGGATATGAACTCGTGAACTGTACATCATATCGAAGTAAGATTAGTAGGTCTATACGCTATCCACTAAAGCACGGCCGTGGGCTCTTCTATAATAAATATGCCAAAATTAATGCTTTCCCGCTCGGTGTAGTAGATTTGTTTTTCAGCTCCCAAAGGTTGATTGTGATCTAACAATATATGCAATACAACACTAAACATTTTGCAATGTTCTCTGCATGCCGAAAAATGGTAAGGATAGCAATTTCCATTGTTACCAACAGCTGTATACATCATATATAGTTGTTTTTTCTTGGTTCACGACCATGCTTTTGTTCCGTGTTTTTCTGTTTCAACCACTACCGTGTTGTCAATAACTGTGCTTTGTTCCTTGCTTTTGTGTAAATCATAATTTAACACCTTTGTTAAATATCATGCTATATCTATTTAAAAATTACAGTACATAATATTTTCAGGATTTCAATCTCTGCGACTATCTTCATAAACGTACCAGTACTTCCTTCGAATAGGCTACCCCTACGTCCATACTGCTATACAAACGGGCTATCTTGGCATGGGCTGGATTCCATCGGCTCCTCCCAAACAAGCTAACTACTTAGCCTACCCTGTCGAGGCTTGCTTGCTTCCGAGGAATCAGTATAAAGAATAGGTTCCAATAATTTCAGCTACAGACTCGACTTGTGGCGATTAATATCCCCAGTCTGAAGTCAAGCTTCTTCTGATAACGTTTTCCGTCTATACAATGGTGGATTTGTTTGCCTATAATGCACTACGCGAGATGACGTTTGAAAGCCTCTCTTCCTTTCTAACCTAACCCCCATAGACGGTAAAACCTGAGTTAATTAGAGTATACAACAGATACTTTCGGATGACCTCTCTTTACCGCACCCAATCAGATTGGGGCTTTCTAAGACTAAGAAAGAAGCGATCTAAACACAGGATGACAAGTAGCCTATACATGTAATATACACGCATGATCCTAGTCCCATTAACGAGTCCTGGCATCATCACAGACACTTTAACTGACTGTGGCGCCACGCTTGTTTGTTGTTGACTTTGATGTGTAAACGACTTTCTGATTGGCTACTTGTTTCTACAATATTCCTGTAAAAATTTTGCCACGTTTTAGCCTCGAATTGCAGCAAGGGTAGTAATGTAGAAGTCTCGTCTTACACATTTTGAACATTGCCATAGGAAGATGGGACAAGGTAAGCGAAGTAGTTAGCTTGTTTGGGAGGAGGCGGTGAAATCCAGCTTATGCCAAGATAGCCCGTCTGCGTAACGGTATGGACCTAGGAATATACGAAGGGAGTACCGATACGTTTACTGAGCTACTTTTTGCGAGCCAAGGTTCAGACATGGGTGTATTAACCTTGGCACATAACAAACTTCTATCGTGTTATCGGAGTCGAATAAGGGCACATAATCATAATCCACCGGCCAATGAAATAATTCGATTCAACGACAGTAGGAATCTACGTCGACCGAGGGAAAAATAATGTCGGAAAGCAGTGCTTGAAATCAACTTATAAGCATGCTCAAGAGCAGATTTTCTGTTCACAGTTTAAATACTATCGGAATCCAGTCGTTGGCATATTTCTTGGATTCCATTTTGTAATGATCAAGTAACATCTAGACAGGCTGTACGCAAGGCATGGAGGTAAGACGGCAACGGTTTTAATCAAATGTTGGCGTCTGAAGATGGCTGTTGTGCAATAGAGCGTTGCAGATAGGCTGGGGTCCCACGATTTTGGTAGTATGCTGCCAATAGAAATCCAGCATAAGAGGCTAGGCCAGAACACAAACAAGCAGCGAAATGTCACATGGTATCTCCATAGCAGTCTATATATAGAGATACCATGTGTTCGGATGATGCGGTCGCCTGTCTTGTAAGTGTTTGGTGGTAAATGAAATACGTTAATGACAAAATTACTATTTGTTTTTCTCGTATTTATAAAGTGTGTGACACATACAGTCGAGAAATAAACACTGAGTTAAGAAATAAAAAAAAGTTAACAACAAAATGGATTTGCCTCTATCTATACGTTAGAACATAGACAGTTCTTGCAACCGGCTATCCATTCATAAAATTCGTTTCTGAACACCAATAATGCTAATGCTAAACAGCGCGATACCAAAGAAATGAATTTACATTAAGCTTTATTTAAAGAATAAGCGATCCATGTGTTATTGATTTAATACATCCCTTACAGTATTTTTTAAAATTTGTTGTTGTTGTTGTACATTACAGTTATCTGTGAACCACACGGAGTGTATATAGCGGTTCAAGGATAGAACTAGGGTAAATCAGCACAACAAAGATCATCGTTTAAGGGCTGGTTCTGTCCCATAGCTCCTAGGCTCCTTCTGGCCCTTTGTCCTGCTTCTGCTGTAAGAAATAAGATAAAATGTTGTTATTTAAATGTTCTGTTGATTTACGAAATGCACAGTCGTCTATGAAATGTTTAGACATGATCGATAAAGTTTTATGCAAATATATAACCCAAAAAACAAGAGATTCTATATCACGGTTGTTAGTTTGTTTTGTTCAAGTTTGTTTTTTGTGTATATATACTCTCTCCGACACAAACAACTCGTGCACTTTATATTTTGCAGAGTTTCCTTTACAAAAATGTGGCTAGAAAGAAATTTAAGAGATTCCGCATTTCCTGTGATGGCACAATTATTGCATCCTTATATTTGATTTAAGAAAATTGCGGAACAAACAGTTGCATTGTACGTTGTGATTTTCTTTAGATAGTGGTAAAATTTGTTTTCGACACCCGGCAAATTAGGCTACAGCGTTATGAAAAAAATCCCATTTTTCCTTGACCTGTAATAACAATTATGATAGGAGTCTTTCGCAGGATTTAACCCAGTTATTCCGACAAGGCTCAGCACAACGCCTACAGATGCCGACAACATAACACATCAATACCGCATGGCCGTCTGGCTAAGGGTAGTTTGGTTGAAGAGAAGCAATGTTGTCTTTGCTTAGCCCTGGAGGAAGATTAACTTTCCAGCATTATGAAAACACTTCACATCTTGGTTGTGCTAGTGTCTATTATTGTTGGAACACACCGCCGTCATATACGTGAAATACCCTTAAGCACGGCGTAAAACCCCAATTAATCAATCAATCAATATCGCTCGACTCTAAGTTATTCAGAGCATAGTTCTGGACACTTCCTGAATTCATGTATATAAATTAGCTCCCTGAAGTTTTAATCAAGCCACTCAGCCTTCTAAAAACAATAGCAGCTTAGGTATATATAAGTACCGTACTCTTCATTTATTCAAAATATATATCGGACATTCACTTTCCCTCTGATATGACAGTGACAAAGCTCACACAGCCGAATGAAATGAACTAATGTCGATTACAAGGTGAATTGTAACAGCAGTCTTATCATTTTAACACTTCATTTAAACAAATTCTAGTTCAGAAAAATCACGTCCTGGAATAAAACCTACTTCCCACTAAGTGAGGCACCAATTCACTAACAGTGAATGCCCGCCACCCACACCACTCGACCAACCAGCTAGATCTAGAGAAATAGATGGGTCGTGGGTTCGATTCCAGAATGGGTGTCGGTCAGCACATTTTCTGATTTATAATCTGTTCAAATGAAGATTTAAAAAACAACAACAGAATGAAAATACTATAAATACTCGCTGTCTGAGGACACAAGCATTGTTTCATCTTTAAAAAGCTAGAAGAAGCTGTATGGTAAAAATGATTTTAATCGAAAGTAGTTTTATATTTTTTTTCTAGTATTCGAATTGGTGACGAATTAGCAGATGATGGATAAATCATGGATTAACCGTTATTTGTTTTATAACAAAAATGTCATCGAGAACCTTGGGCTTGGTTTCGCATCAGAAAAAAATATCAAAACAAAACAGCCACGTGTGTCACAATAGGCACAGAGTTCCGGTGGCGCTGTCACATGACTGACTAAATGCCCAGGATAATGATGTTGGACTAATTTTGTCTGAAAGCAATTAACATAAAGCGGCCAAACCTCGCGAGATTCTAGTTAATGCGTTATCATCACTACGCTTGGCTGTGGTACGCATACAAATCGTACATTTTGCTTTCGAATACGCAAGCTAAATTTAAGAGTAGGCCTACAGTATGCTGTGAACACAAAAACAGATGAAAACTGTGAGATTGCTACACAACAAGCATTATGTGTATCAGTTGACTTGACAAAATGCATGTCATGATGGCGACGGTTCTTTGACCTCTGAGATGATGTACATTCAAGGACTTTTGAGTAAAATTAACATAATTCTAGGAATCATTTGAAATCTTTTCACATCTAACCGATTATAATTTTCTTCACACAAATAAGCTCAAGATAGAACTTAAATCATTTAAGAAAATCGAGTTAAATTTATTGACATATTTGGATTTTCTTCTCCAACAATGGGATACTAACAGTGTTTTAGGAGGCGTCGATCCAGGATGTTTAACTGGAACGGCTGGCATTGAACCATTGTAAAGACAAGCAGTAGTAGCAGTACAGTCTTCATTGTAGTCTTTATGCTTGGTGATTCCGATATCGCTTTTGAATGCAGTCTCCTCTGTGGATGAAAAACAGATTCTGTCGTTGGTTTTAAAAGTATTTCAATTCTATCTTAGTTGTGATACTGAAATGCTTGTAAAAACTTGGACCCGCTATGTAGACACTGCCTGATTAGCCATGAGACTTATTGAAACCCACTCTCCTGTGCAGAGTTGTTCGTTTGTTTACTCTCTGTTGTCTCACGGTCCTCTTTCCGGAAAATAACTTTTCTTATCTGTAATGCAACATCCATGTAAGGAGCCAATGAGGAATATGTTTTAAGAATTTAATATAGTGCTTTTCTCAGCGCGACGTTCGTCACAACACTGTTGATATTCATGACAGCATTGCAAGTCGCAACTTCTTAGTTATATCGGTAACGATAACACAACGAAGAGTGTCAATTTACAAAATACGAAAACAACCACAGACCAGGAGTGAAAATGTTTTGGCACGAACTATGACTATTTACCTGACGTCATACGGAGTATATGAAATTACACACAATTATTTGTCTGAATATAAGTTTAATCTATTGGATTTTAATGAGATTAGTAAACAATAATGTTTTAAAATAATATACAACGATACACATGCTTTGCAAAGCAGTCTGTTAACGTTTGACACAAGCTGTATTTGCTTAATAACACATGCAGCAAGAGTTTATGGCGGAACCAACAAACTTTCAAGAATTTTTTTGTTTATGAACCAAAAATTATTCTTGATCTTAGCGATTCCTAACCCAGTGAATGTTACTCAAAATCAAACTAAAACAAAAATCGGACTTAAAAAGATACGGTTCAAATTTGACAAAAATGTAGCTAAATTATTTCACGTACACTATAATAAATTCTTGTTCAATATAAATCAAGCATACAACTGTTTTAAAAGAAAAACAAAAATAACATGCCACTGAATCTAGATAAAACGTCACAAAAAGTTGTGCGCTAGTTTAACAAGCAGTGTCCGTATATAACAGATATTGTCATTTTAAAAAAATCCGAGAGAGTGTTTTAACGTAGAGTATATGATACCAACCTTCAATGCCAGAAAAATTCATGTAGAGTGTTAATACCTCGTCTGGTCGTTGTTTTTCTTTTTCCTTTTAATTACTACTTAATTGTCTTTAGCATCAAATAAGCGTACAAAGATCTGATAAAAGAACCGATTTTAATATCTCCCCGGTGAAATGTTGTCACATATGTCGACCTACCAAACTCCTATAGGTCTGCTACTATGCGGTGCCGGTTGATTGTTAAAGCATTACCAGCTACCGACCTGTTCCAGATATACATATACTGATGTATACAGGAGTACATTACGGGCAGATACATCCTTCAACTAAACCTCGTGAAGTTCACGTTTCTGTGGTTTATTCACAGCGCTTGATAGATGTTTGTAACCAAATCGTGTATTTTGTTCGCCAGTATTTATCACCGTATGCGCAGTATCCATGAGGTTTCCAATTTACGTTGACTTTACAGTTTCATATCCCTTCAGCATCATATGATTTTGATTTTATCACCGTATGTTGCAGTTGGAAGTTTCATCCTATATTGTAAAATTTGTCTTATTATGGTAAAAAAATAAACCCTAATCGTCATACACACGTAAAACTATATAGGATATTTCAGTTATAGGCTACGGATTATCCATTTCACATTGTTTTTTGCTCAAATACAGTGGAAAGCTGTGAGAAAAGCTCGCAAAAAAACAACCCCCACCCCCTAGATTGCCGGAGCCACATCGTGTGACTCACTCATATACCTTAAGTCGACAGACGGACTCGTAACCGTGAGCAGTAGGATAAGTGGGCCGACACGCTAACCAGTGAACCAGGGCCGCAGATCCTATAACGGCTATGAACGAAACAGATTGTTAAAAGCTGGTTCCTAAACCAATACAATACAATAGCAAACATCTAGTAAACATCTTTAGTAGACATCTTTTTAATTTGAAGATCACCTGATAAATAGCGGTGAATTTATTATTATTCCTGATTAATCTTATTAATTATCTGCAAGTACTCGAAAATTCCGCGCGCCTCACCTCGGGTGTAATACGCTATTATGATATGCATTTTATTTTTAGATCAACTAAAAACAGTCTTCGTTGTAGAAACTTCACAGTTTCCATCTTTTAATTGTTTAAAGAACATAATATACTCCTTAACTAATTCGCATGCTCTAAAGGCATATAAAATGTGCAAGGTTATAACGGTGATAAATATCGACTTAGGGCGAAAGAATACCCAATTTGGTTACAACCATCTATCGAGCGTTGTGAAGAAACAACAGTGACGTGAATTTCACGAGGTTCAGTCGAGTGATTTATCTGTCCGTATATGTACTCCTGTATACAGCGGTATACGAAGCAGCTCGGTAGCTGGTAATGCTTTAACAATCAATCAGCGCCGTGTAGTAGCAGGCCTATAGGAGTTTGGTCGGTCGGCACATGTGACAACACTACACCGGGATCGAGATATGAAAATTGTTTTTTTTTTATCAGATCTTTGTACGCTTATTTGATGCTAAAGACAATTAAGTAGTAATTAAAAGAAAAAAAAAACAACGATTTTCTTGATAATTGCTTTAATATATAAAAATAAAACCCCAGACGAGGTCTACACTCTCCGTGAATTTTCTGGCGTTGAAGGTTGGTATCATATACTATACTTTAAAACACTTTCTCGGGTTTATTTAAAATTACAATATCTGTTATTTTCGGACACTGCTTATTAAACTAGCGCGCAACTTATTGTGGCGTTCTATCTTAATTAAGTGGCATGTTGCTATCTGCTGTTTTTCTTTTAATACAGTTGCATGCATGTTCGATTTTAAAACAAGAAGACTTTTTTAAAAGTGTAGGTGAAATAATTCAGCTAAATTTTGTCAAATTTTTAACTGTATATTTTTAAGTCCGTGTTCGTTTTAGTCTGATTTTAAGTAACATTCAGTTGGTAAGGAATGGCTAAGATCAAGAATAATTTTTAGTTCATATAAAAAAAAAGTTTGTTGATTCCCCTAAAAACTTGAACAGTCTTGCCGCATGATTTATTAAGCAAATGCAGCTTGTGCCAAACGTTAACAGACTGTTCTGCAAAGCATGTGTGTCATTTTGAATTATTTTAAAACATTATTGTTCATAAACGTCATTAAAATCCAATAGATTAAACTTATATTCAGACAAATAATTGTGCGTAATTTCAAATACTCCGTATGACGTCTGGTAAACATTGTTTGTTCGCGCCACAAATGTGCACTCCTTGTCTGTGGTTGTTTTCGTATTTTGTAAATTGGCACTCTGACTTTAAGCTGTGTTATCGTTACCGATATAACTTAAACCTTGTGACTGGCAATGCTGCCATGAACATTAACAGTGTTGTGACGAAAGTCGCGCTGAGAAAACAGCTACATTAAATTCTTAAAACAAATTCCCCAAACGTCTTTGAGAGGTATTTAGAAGCAGGGATAGTAACATAACAAGATACGTTATGGATATACAACTTCTGGGTTTATTGACGAGCTAAAGTAGTTTATTTCGTTAAAAACATTTGCGCTTTAAATGGATGTTGCATTACAGTTAAAAAAAGGTTATTTTCCTTAAAGGGGACCGTAGAACAACACAGACTTAACGAACAGCTCTTTCAATAAGTCTCATGGTTAATCAGGCAGTGTCTACATAGCGGGTCCCATTTTGTAACCATCAAGTACCATCTAGCTTTTTAACGCTGACTGGGAACTTTGGGATAAACCCGCACCATTACTGCCTGACGATGGTGCTCTCCCTTTACATTAAGCGAAAAGTGCATAAAAATTTGAAAATGGGTTATGTAGGTCAACATACAATTGAAAAGTTTTATTCATTTACAAATGATTAAACTTGTTAGTATCTTTAAAATTTGTTTGTTTGTTTGATTCGGATGACTGGTATCTTTAAAAAGGGAATTGGATTGATGTACAGCTGAATGACATCAAAGCATAGTCCCGGTGTATTT
>JAQQZZ010012682.1:0-11487 GCA_030265115.1 Mopalia vespertina | reverse complement strand
TTCTTTGAAGAAAAAAATAGTTCTTAAACAAAATTAGGAAACGGTGATTTGACTGAGATTATGAGCATATTTTAAAAAAAAAACCTCTAGTGGAGTACCTGCTAGCTACTCCGCTTGTTTATGCTTGACTTATATGGTTGCACTACAACGCTTTGAAGGCACTTTGAAGGGTGCATGGAGTTGAAGATTATAGCTTACATTGCAAATTTGGTTTCTTTTGTATTTAGATGTTATGTGGCTGAAACAGGACCATCAACAAGCAGGTGCTCAGAACTCCGAAGCTCATGGCGATTCAGGGATATATCTACAAAGGACCTCGCAATATTTCACTGCTAATATTCGTTCTCGCATCGTCAATCGACAAGACAAACCAACTAACACTGTTGTGCATATGGTAACCGCTGTTTCTGCCTTCGAGCGTTGGATCTGCGTTAAAACAGGAAGCCATTATAAGATCGAGGAAGTCTCGCCCCAAGATCTTGACGCTTACTTATGTTCATTTTTTGTAAACTACTGTAAACCAGATGGGAGTGATTACGATTGGTTACACATGGTTAAACTACGGTCATATTTGGAAAGGTTTCTTCGAGAAAAGCACTACCCATATTCCCTGACCAAATCGGCTGAGTTTCATCGTAGTCGTCAAATCCTAAACCAGAGGAAAGAAGAACTACGTCGAAAAAAATATTTTGCCGATACGGACATAGAATCGCAACCACATTGATTTAAGCTATGAATTCTAGATCTTATTCAGACCCTCAGAATTAATTTTGGGATCAAAAGCATTTGTGATTTTTAGGTTTTTAAGAGACATGAACTTGAATGGCTCATTGAACTTTTTTATGAACGTGACTGTTATCAAAAGTCTTAAAATTGATGAAAAAAACCATTGGACTGATTGAAACTAAATTGCCCGTTTATGGCCTTGTTAGCATACAGAAATATTAGCAATGAAGTGTGTGATTTGTTTTGCATTGATATAACATGGGTCATTCCTAACAACTCTAGCTTAAGATCCTATACAAAAAGTTATCTCTGAGATTTTACACAGGTCATGAGATGATTCATCGTTTTTTTATAATTAACTAATTTTGACACACATGTGCCAGTGTCATTTACCGTTGAATGTATGTGTATATATTGAATAGCCTGTAAAAATGTGTATTACCTTCTCTTGATGTGAACATACTTGAGATTAAGATCCTATTAAAAAACTTATCTCTTAATTGACCCCCCCTTTGCCAATCTCATTTATAATGAGATATTTCTATATTGTTTATAATAACCTCTAAAATACATGTCAGTATTGCCTTCTCTCGACATGTACAAATGTACACAGGTCACTCATTACAACGTAAGATTAAGATCCGTTAACAAATTTATATCTGAGAGTTAATCTAGATTAAAACTAATCAAGATTAATCTAATGTAACAGTTTGTTAATAACAAAACCTGCCTTAACAGGTGGATACTTGCCAGTGATGGGTTGGGGGTTGTAGGCAGGTTTAATGTTCTTAAGTTTCTATAGAAGAGCAAGTAAACACTGATCTTGACTGGGCCAGCATAATTTAAACTTTCGCTTACACCGCACATACATTTATATAGATACAACTTGTGGCTAAGAAACTATGCTTGTATTTAAAGTTTTTGTTGACATGTCATGTACTTTAAGATTTTATCACGCTTTGCTCAATTGGTTGATAGGAGTGCCACCTTTCTTTGTCTTGCACTCGTGACTGTAAATTTGTTCTTTTTTCATTTGAAATGAAAGATTGATCAATGATTTTTCCCATTTCGCTCAGCTTGATCTTTACTTTGATGTATGAATCATTGGGAGTTCTGTTTGATGCATTTTACGCTGAGGAACAAATTTTCCTTTTATTTTTTACTTTTTTAAATGTACCACAATTATTTATTTGTTTAGAGAAGATTTGCTGTAATGGCTTTCAATTTTGTATGCACAGACATGCTCCTGATATAGTTAACTGCTCACAAATTTATGAAAACATTAAAATATATCGGTGAATTATTGGTGAATAAAGGTTATTAAAGGTATAAATGTCATTCTGTTTTTATCATTTGATATTATAATTTTCTGTTATTTATGGCTGTACACTGTTTCTGTCTGATCAAACCAGAAATCAAAAGTATGGTGTCCAAAATGGTAATTTTGCTTCATTGTTTAATTAACTTGGTGTCCAATTTTTACAGTTTCCCTATCGCCAGCATGTTAAAGTTTCTTAAAACAGGGTGTCCAATTGAGGCAATCGTTCAATTCAGGGTGTCCAAAAGACGATTGGACACCCCTCTGCCTAAGCCCTTGATAGCCATTCAAATTCCCTGTGTCATGTTTTTGATCTGTTGCAGGTCATTTGATTGGTCAGTTTGACATTCTATTCAGTCCGTCTCTATAATACAGAGCAGATGGTTGGAGGAAGCTTCCTGTTGCCCTGGTGCTTTCTGAGCAAAAGAGGAACAGGAAGCCGATATGATTGTGATGTCTTTGTAATGTCCTGTATTTGTCCTGTGATGTTTTTGTTTGTTGCCAGTGGTGTCTGGGGGTGGATTCCTTCACCCATTGGGCTGGCACGCCATCATGTGAGTGAAATAACCAATCAAACTAGAATACAGAGCAATAAGCAAACTCATTTACTATTCCTTCCTCTTGGTTTTATGTTTAGAAAGTAGGACTACATTACAAGGGTGGTTGGAACATAGCGTGAAGACAAGTTGGTCAGTTACCCACTTTAAAAGACAAGAACCTCCAACTCCAAATTTTTCTGAAAGTACCACGCCGAAATTTGAAATGCCAACTGGTGCGTCAGTTCGACGTCGAATTGTAGATGTGGACAGAAAACTTCCGCAAACTGTAAGGGACATGGCATCCAGTGTTGCCCTATTTGAACGCTGGATCTGGAAGCAGAAGCACCTGCTAGTGCATATTGAAGACTTGGGTGTTGAGGAGTTAGATGCTTACCTGGTGGAATATTTCCCCACTGTTAAAAGACGTGATGGAAGTGACTGTGATATCTCCTACCTTGCTAAACTTAGATGCTACTTGGACCGGTTTCTTCGTGAAAAGGGATACCCTTATTCAATAACAAGATCGGGACTTTTTCACATGAGCCAGGCTGCATTTAGTTTGCTTAAAAGAGAAATCACTGTTCAAGGGAGAAGTCAATTCCAATACCAAACTGCCAAGAATGTTATGAATTAACTGGAGCTCAGGACAGGGCTATTTGGTTTTATCAAACTCAAATTTTTACTCAAATTCATGGTGCCATCTTTAGAAGTACATTCTAGAGCAATTTGTTTAGCCAACAGGAATATGATAACTTTGTGGGTGGAGGGCTGGGAGATAGTTTACTGTTTCCCTTGTGCTCTCCCAGCTAAGGGGCAACATAAAGTCAATCTGTTTGTGCTGTATTTGTACCGTCCTGTTTCTGTTTGCTGGCACTGATGGTAAAGGCGGTTTTCTTCATCCATTGGCCTGGCACACCATCATGTGAGTGAAATAACCTTAGTACGGCGTTAAACCACGATCAAACAAACAATCCAATTTCTTGTTGGTGTTGCACTGCTGTTACACCATGATGTTCAGCAAATCTGAGATAAGTGTCGGGGAAATTGACGTTAATATGGTCGTGTAAGACTGTCAGGGTAACTGTTTACTTTTACAATTCATCAGTGTCATATAAGTGAAACACCCTTGAGCATGGCATTACATACCATTTCTGTGACCAATGTTCAACAAGATTGATTTTCTTCACCCATTAAGCTAGAATCATGAGTGAAACTACATACAGACAAAAAACAGTCAAACTTGCAAGCAAATAATATCTCTACTCATACACACGTAAAGACTGAGATGTCTGTGTTATGATGCACACAGTTTCGGGTGCATCTGTTCTCCTCACAACATAGCTGAAGTACTGCTAAAGGTATAGTAAAACACCAATCACTCAATGAATCAGTCATCCTAAGATATGCAAGTGAGTCACACAATGGGACTCCAGCAATGGCTGGGCTGCCTTCCTCTTGGTTTTTTACCATGCTTAAGCAGAGAACAGGGTGTAATTAAAACACCAATCAGTCAACAATCAGTCATCCTAAGGTATGTGAGTGAGTCACACAATGTGACTCCAGCAATGGCTGGGCTGCCTTCCTCTTGGTTTTTTATACCATGCTTAAGCAGGGAACAGGGTGTAATTAAGAATACATCTGTCCTCATCATAAGTGAAATACCCTTGAGTACGACGTTAAACCCCTAATCAGACAAGCTTGTTATAACACATTATGCTTGACTTGGAATGGGACTGTGGACATCCTGGATCGACCCTCATTAACCTATTAGAGAAGCTGTCCACCATACACACATTGTTCGCTATTCGTTGACCCAGACGAGGTTAAACAAACGTATGTTTTTAGCTTGACCCCGGAAGATCCAGTTTTAGTTCATGCTGACAAGTTGTCAAATCTAGGAGATTTATGTGTTCTTTCAGGGGTTCATAGACGTCCAAATATTGAGTTTTTTACTGAACAAAATTCAATTTTTTTATTGTCATATTGAATTGTTTTCATTTTTAAACGTCCAACTATTTATTTATATCATACTTAAACTTAAGAAATGGAGTCTGAATTGAGTTTTTAAAAAATGATGTGTTAAAATGATGTCTCAAATTGAGTTTTTTTCTCCAGCTTAACTACCATTTAGCGTAGTTAAACTGGACCCCTGTCTTTTAAGCAGCTAAATTTGAAATATGCTTAGACTCTCTCAGTGGCTCTTCTTAATTACCTTTACTACAGGCATTAAACTCCACCAAACAAACAAATATTAATGCTCTAAGTTAGCCTTGTTCATCAATGGACACATTGAGCAAATCTGAAATGGTGCTGACTGATAAGTAACAGTTGTGATAAGAAGCACAGGGAAATCCAGACACAGTGAGGAGATATGGGGAAGTTAAGAGGTTTCAGAATCTCCATGCTCAGTGTTTCGTCACTCTTCAGGCTTTCCTTTTGGGCACCTCACTCTATAACACAGCTCCTGTAAATATTATCTTAGTCACACTTTTAAAAAAATAACCCATTTTAAAATAAGATCTAAAAGATGTGCTGTTAACTGGTAATATGTACCAAATTTTAGGAGTCTTTTTCTGTCCACTTCATCCCTATGATGTTGATTTAGAGACGTACAGAATACAATATTGTTTTAAACCCTTATGGACATTTCAACTTTGATTATTTTCCCACATATAACACACTCCATACTCAAGGGTTATTTTTTTGGTTTTTTTGTTTAACCATCCTAAACAAACTCTCTAGGGCTTAATGTATTTACATTTACCTATGATCATGTTTGGTGTCTTGTACCTGTCCATTGTGACTATAGGTTATGTGTTTGTGCTGTCAATGACCAGAGTGAGATTATCGAATATTAAAGAACAAAAGATATAAACAGGACACTTTTAGCTCAGTGGCTAGCATGTTAGAATATTGATCCTTCTTCGATGTATGGGTTACCAGTTCCAGTAACCCTGGTGGACCTCCGTTATGAAGGAGTTACAAGGTTACCCGCTGCGGTAAAGTAAACGGTGGACAATCCGATAAGTGAACTTCTCTCGAGTACAATGTTAAACTCCGATCAAACAAATAAACCTTAAGCTTTACATCAGTTTACATTCTTGAAATCAGTTTTTTTTTATTGAAACACAGTTTCTTGATGTCTCCAAAAAGATTTTAAATGTTGTCTATGGTTAATATGTGATGAATCTGTGTTTTGCTTTCACCACATCTAATATTGCTGTCTAGACACATCGGTTGTGAAGGCAAACACATCCCACTTTCTCCTCGTAATTACAAATATTGTCCGTATTGTGTTGTATAAATAAGTTTTGTTGTTAATGTACCATTGTACTATGTTCTATTTTAAGAATGTTGTAATAAAATTAAAATAATTGATTTGCAATATCGTTGTTTGTTTTTCTGTTTGTCTACTTTGTATTGATGAAAGGCTTTTCTATTCGTCCCCATTCATTGTTAACATACGTAACACTTAATTTTGACATTTTTGGCTTTACCGTAGATGCTGGGTCAGGTGGATTCTCAAGCATTATGTGTCCATTACGTCCGTCGCACCCAAGGGTCTACCCACAGCGTCTTGATAAAAACTACATACGAGCTAGAGTATTGGCGTGCGGACCCAAGTCTCGCCAAAGTATCAACGACATCACCAACGCCGTGGCAACCTTAGAGCGCTGGAACTGGAGATGTTTCGGTGAAGAACGGAACATTGAGCAAATCACACCCACAGAATTAAACAACTATTTGGTGGGGTTTTTCCGAGTGGTCCGTAAACCAAACGGAGATGACTACGAGAGACATTCCTTCGGAAACCTTCGCAGCTATATAGAGAGATATTTGAGAGAGAAAAACTACAGTCATTCCTTCAGGTCTCAAGAATTTGGTGAATGTTTGAATGCATACAGACAAAGATCATTAATGCTTAAGTCCAGGGACAGTTTAAAAGATCAGTAGAACATTGATGTTACGCTTCCAGGGGTCAAAATGTTTTGGTAGTTCTTAATTTGTGTTTCCTGGATATCCAGTGTTTGGCCTATACGCTGAAGTAAAAAGAAGGCAGATCAGCTTTACAAAACTACATGTATCAGATAAGCAAATCGTGACATAAACAAATGCCTATAGATTGACAGAGATTTATATGTCTGTCAGCTAGCTCCAGTGTTTTGGAAAGCGAAACACTTCTTGTTGCAAGTGACGGGTTCTTTATGTTAGTTTTTTACCTGTCAGATATAAAAACTATCTGTCAACAAGATGTGGGAACCTGAACAGTTTAACCCATGCCTTCTTTGTATTAGTATCAGAGGTGTCTCAGCATCTTTGGGCCACACAAGAGGTTGTTAGGGACATTCTTGTTTAAATCTAGTTTAACAGGGCGAACTTAGATAAAATTCAAATGAAACCACCCTGTTTGATTTAAGACTGTCTCTTGCTGATGTTATGAACACCTTGTTATCCAGGATTAAGTGAGGATTAGTAGCTAATCCGGATGATGGGTGTTGGTGCCTGTGCACACCTGTATAGGATCAGAGATAAAACTGGGTGTGATGTCATAATGTACATACAATTTCGGATGTATTACCGTCTGGGGCTGATTGGTTGTGGTCCACTGATTATAGGGTTGTGTATTTAAGCAAAAAGCATCTTCATCTCAATATTTACCACAGCTTAGGTGATTTAAATGGAAGATTAGTATGATCCGTCTAAAACAAAAGTGTCACAAATGTTTATATTACCAATTTTAGTCAGAAATGTTTATATATTACTATATGCCATAAAACAGTAATTTTATTAATTGAGCTCCGTCATCAAACCTTACAATTGTTGTATCTTTAGCTCTACTCATTTATATATATATATTAGATGTTTGCTACATACTTTATCATTCTTATCACATCTTTATCATTCTTATCACCACCCCTGGAAAAAATGTAGAATTTCTCACAACCACTAATTTTCAGGTTAAAAATTTTTCACCAGATTTTATAGGCCAAATATGGTTCGAAACAAATTTTAAACATCATGTACTATAGGTTTAACTTTAATGCGATAAATTCAATTTTTTATGGTTTGACATCAATATTGGAGTGGGTTTTATAAAAAAATTATAATAAATTGTTTTTTTTTTGTTTTTTTTTTTAAATTTCTCACCAGACATAGGATTTCACGCGACTGTGGGTCACATGGTCGCATGATTTTCCAGGGGTGCTTATCACATACTTTATCATACACTTTATATACCATGTACAAGTTCATTACCCTTCTCTCGACATGGCTGTCTTTGGGAGTTTATTTAGAACATGAGATGATTCATTGGTTTTAATAAATTGACATCCCTTCGCCTGTATGATTAATTTATAGAAATATGATGTATATAAGATGTGTATTTTTGTTAAGGTTTTTTGAGGATAGATCAGTTTTGTCATACATGTGTTTTGTTAAGTTACATTTTTAAAACATTGTAATTCATCATGTATATATATGTGGATAGATAAATGTTGGTATTCTCTCCATGTACAAAATAACTTAGATACCAGATAAATAAACACAGTATAGCCGGATAAATACCATTTTAACGGTTTTTAGTCCAAATGAGTAATGGAACGATCAGGTGTCTGATTTGGAAGGCGCTTCCTGTTGCCCTGGTGCTCTCATGGAGAGTGATTTAGAGGGAACTTTATGTTGCCCTGGTGTTCTCAGAGCTAATCTGTCAAATTGATCTGTAGTGTCTTTGTATTGCCTCTTGAGATTGTCCTGTGATTGTTGCCTGTGGTATCAATGGTAATTTCCTTCACCAATGGAGCTAGTACAATGTACTATAAGTAAAATAACCTGATGTACGGTGCAAAACCCCAATCAAACAAATAATCATATGAAAGATAATAGATGAAAAAAGGCTGACACATTTGCAGCATTAGCACTTATATAGGACTTAAGAAGGATTTTCATGTACATGTGTCAGGAACTGTCATTTATAATTTAGTCAGCAAATGTTTATAGTTAATGTAATTAAATTCAAAGTAACCTTTCTCATAACATCAGTAAATTTATCAATGTTGGTGAATACTGAATAGCCTACTTAAGGAATAACATCCTCACACTCTGAACAGCTTTTTAATATCTCAATGGTAAATAGGGTAGTGTACTGTGCTAGTCACATTGTATACAAGGCTGCATGTATGAGCATTGTGTCAGTTCAACATGTAATGCATGAAAGACTAACGAATATGGAAAGATCTTTCCAGTGAAAATCCCTCTTCTGCTAAAAATGTCAAGGAACAGTATATTTATTTGGCTGTCGTCAAATTTCCACTAAAGACAAAATCTTAAAATTCCGCGTTTTGCTTACTGTGTAGCCTTATAAGGATTGATAAATTGCCATTTGTTAAGTCCGTGTCATTTTTAACATTGTAACTTTTCACATTTTATCTTATTCCGTAATGTATTATCTGCGCTGATAGTCTAATGGCTTGTCAGTGTTTGTTGCCATTGACATCGAGGGTGGTTTCCTTGATATATTGGACTAGCATGCCCTCATGAGTGAAAACCTTCAGTATGGTTTAAAACTCAAACAAACATCTTTTAAAGTTGGTATCTTTCTGCTTTACCGTAGATGCTGGACCAAGTGATTTATCCATTATAAGAGAATTACATGCTCCCCAAGCGAAGAGATACCCTGCCCGCTTAAGCAACGCCAGTGTAAGATCAAGAGTTCTGAACTGTGGTCCTAAGTCAAAACAGACCGCCAATGATATCACCACAGGAATTGCCACTCTTGAAAGATGGCTTTGGCAGCATTTTGGTGAAGAAAGGAATATTGAGCAAATCCCAACAACAGAACTAGATGCACTTTTGGCTGAATTTTTCACATTAGTTAAGAAGCCTAACGGTGAGGACTATGAGAAGAATTCATTTAGAAACCTACGAGGCTATATCGACAGATATTTACGTGAGATGAACTATAACCCTGCGATCAGCCGATCACTGGAATTCTCACTAAGTACCAAAGCTTACAGAGATCGCTCAAGGACTCTTAAAGCTAAAAGACATGACATGGACTTTATGAAATATTGGAAAAACTCCGAAACAGCAGTCCATTTTGAAACAGCTATTTCTTCTTTTAAAAAAAATGTTTCTTCTTGAAAGAATCAGTAAGCAATTAAACAGTCATTTCTCTTTCCAGCAAAAAGTTCTCCTTGAAATAACCTTTACTCCACTTAAAGCATTTTTTGCAGGAACATGCATTTCTCCTGTGAATGGTTGGAGAGAGCTTCCTGTTAACCTGGTGCTGTCAAATCTAAAGCGCAACCTGCGTTGATCCGTTTGTGATATCTTGTCTTGCATCATGCGGGTGGTTTCCTTCACACACTGGGCTGGCATGCCTTCATGTTAGTTAAGTAACCTTTAGTACAGTGTAAAACCCCAATCAAACGAACATTCTTCTTGAAATAACGATTTGTCCTTGGAACTGCCATCGGAACAAGAAACATCACTTCTAGAAACAATGATGGTTCTTGAAACGGCCCAGTCTCCTTTGAAACAACTATAATGTCTCGGGTAGTGTGTGTATGATTTAAAATGTATTTCTGCTAGCAGCTGTGGAGGAACATTTATTTTCTAGCAAAGCATTTATATAACATCTTTTAGAGACATCTAGAAGCTGGTTAGACTTATAAGGAAAGACTTGCTCATGGAAGACAACATCTTACTATTGCAAAGCAATGATTTGTTCAGATCCTAGGACTATTGTTTTATTTAGGGTCACCAGGTGCTAGTATCTGTACCAAAAAGATACTTTCTTTGCAATAAATATAGGGCTATGGCTCCGTAGTCAGCCTATTAATCCTCCTTTACTTCTGTCGACCATCAGGTATATGAGTGAGTCACACAATGTGGCTGCGGTAATCATGGGGGTGGTGTTTACCAGGTTTCCTTTCAATTCCCACCGTATTAAAACAAGAACCATTGTGGAATGCTCATTCCGTCATATATGCGTAAAAAATACCCTCAAGTACGAAGATGTTAAACCCCAATCAAACAAACGAAACAAACAAGTTATAGAAAGGATCATGCTTAAAAATGTTGTTTATTATTGGAGCATTTATATGTTACACTTCACATGGCTATGGAATATATGATACCTTTGGAAGACCTTATTAAAGCACAATGATGACAATCAGTTAATCCATGTAATGCTCCAAAACATAACACTTTATCATTAAATCTATAAAATGTATAAACATGACCGGAGTAAATTGGCCCTGTATATAGCTAATGTTTCGTAGGGTCAGCCGTAGGCCACCCTTCCGATTCTTAGTAAAATTAATTGGAAAAGGTGTAAAACCCAAAACAAAAATATGTAAATACATTATACTAAGTTCTTGATACTTGAGAAGTCCGGCTGTTAACATGATCAAGGTTTTTCATCTCGATTCTATAGTGTGTGCATCATCACTTTCAAGAAAACAAAGTACGAGCCAATTTGTACATCTGTTTTCTTCTGATGAAATGACATATTATTAATCTAGCAGTAAATGGATAATAGCTGTCAGCTCTATATGCTATGTTTCAGGTGTAGTATTTTATATGTAAATTAGCTCAGATTGTGATGAATACGGTATACATGTATTGTATATCATATTAATGTTGTACTATTAGCCTGTATCTGTTAATGTGACAGAGTATAGAGCATATCATTATGCTCTAGAGATACTACATGTAAATGATGGAGTGGTCTAAACCATATGCTCTAGAGATATTAAGTGACTGATTGGTCTAAACCATGTGCTCTACAGATATTAAGTGACTGATTGGTCTAAACCATATGCTATAGAGATACTACATGTAAATGATGGAGTGGTCTAAACCATATGCTCTAGAGATATTAAGTGACTGATTGGTCTAAAC
>JAQQZZ010012671.1:0-11487 GCA_030265115.1 Mopalia vespertina | reverse complement strand
AGTTTCGAGGTGTTCATGTCTCGCTAAATTAAATTATTTCAGATCAGTTTTTTGAAACTACATGGTGAAATTTTAATTATTAATATCCTAATCAAGTAAATGCTTTGTTCGCATTAAAAATAACGAATTACGTTACATGTCGGCTTTAACGTATTTATAAAATCAGCAAACCAAGGGAAAAGGCAAATGTTAGGTTACCTCACAAAATTTAATTGAACTGATTTTAAAGGTTATGCCAGAAAAGATTATACCACAGGCCTGTTAAATGTGCCTGTGAGATGATTGACTGAATGGCAAAATGAGAAGCGATCAAATATTTTTTTAAAGTTTTAAACTGAGGTTTGTAAGAACAAGGAGCAACCAAACAAGAAGAAACCAGAGAGAGAAATTTCTTACCAATACTAGAGATATCCCTCAGTTGTTCTTTATCAGATAACATGTTACTACACAGTGTGTCTACAATTGTCTCCACTTGAAATTCTTTCACTTTGTTCACCAGGGGGCCAAGGCTGAGAAGAAAAAAATATTCAAAATAAAATGCTAGAGCAGTCGAAAACTAACTTTAAATGCGCAAAGTTCTGATGCTAATCTTAAAAGATAGGAGAGCATAAAGCAGAAAAAAGCGTCAACTTCACAGGACCTATCTACACAAGCACCGTGGAATTCCCAACTCAAGAGTCATACATTTTATCTAGCTCAGATGACAGATAAAAATAAACAGTGCACTACAAACCAAACTATGCTTCCAATCATTTGTCTATGCGGAGTACTCAAGCATTATCCTTTAATTTGAAGTTTCGAGAGGTAATAATTGAGGTTATTGTACTCAAAATAATATTCAGCACTTTGCAAAAAATTTGTTTATCAAATAGTGTATCATCTTAGAAAGGTTTCATTTGGCTAGGCTTTTTTAAAGCTAATGCTCCAAATGAAAACAATGGGACTGTGAACATCTCTGTAATCAGTTAACTGCAGTTAGAGGATGCACAGCTTAAATAAAATATCTTAGCAAACAAAGTTCCGGTTTCAGTCTAAAAGTTTTGAAATATTGAGATCACATTCGTTTGATATCCCTATTGATCATTTTACCAGTATGTATTTTAAAGTCTTTAAGAAGGGAAATACCTCATGATATTAAGTAGAGTAACAAGTTATTAATTAGTAAAAGAGAGATAACTCTGTAAATTACGATATTTGTCAAATTTCACGTTATATTGGGGAATATACAGATTATTTATTTGTTGTTAACATGGATTTTACAAAGAGGAATAACTCATGAAATTATGCTCCAAATAATTGAATATTTAGCACTTTATTATTATTTCTATTAAATAAAGAACAAGCTTTCAGTTCATCATTTACTGTCTATTGGTTTAACAGCTGTCACATTCTCATGACTATTCCAAGGCTGCTGTATTTAGATCTATAGTGTTCCTAAAGCAGCTCAGATTGATTAAGTCCAACATTTTTAATTAAATGTGCTTGTCATATAGCCTGCTAATGGCATGGTAGAAAAACCAAAAACACTGTTAAAATGGCAAAAACTTGATAAGGTTCACAAACTCATAACATAGAGTAATTCTTCCAATTTTTGGAGATTCAAAGGGGTTTCGTTCTGTTATGTAAATGGTAAAAAAAAACGTAGAGAGTGACGGGCGAACAGACATGACAACAATAACAATACACCTAGTCAAATTATTGGCCGAGTGGTAAAAACATATGAAACTATTAAAATACAGTGGTGTAGGCCAGCATGCTTTGGTTTGGGGGTTTGACGATCATAAAACTCTCAGTATATCCAATGTAACATTCCAAGGCTGTACATTTTAAACATGCAATTAATTCTGTGACCTAAAACTGTCATATATTTAAATTTTGATCGAGATTGATAGAAAAAGTAGGTCTTCAAAATTCATTTAGACTCAAGATGAAAAATAATTATCTTTTCAACAGTGAATATTCAATTTTTTTAATAATACAATTTCAATTCTAATCAGAATTTTTTTTTTTTTGCTGGTAAATAATCAAATTTGAGTCAATCCCTGGTTTTACCCTGGGAATGCTAGTAGAATACAAGCCTGTCTCCCTGATCTCAACCTTTAATTTTCCATATACATATACTAAAGTTTTAAGGTCTGTATGTATACAGCGGGATATTACCATTTGACAGCTAAATTCTGGACTTCTCCATTTTTGTCCTCAAGCAGTTTTAGAAGCATTTTGACCACCTGAAAAAAATTAAACATACATACTTGTATATAAGTAAACAATCAAACCCCTCACAAACATGTACTTACCGAGTCACATCTTGTTAGATTGATTGATTAGTGTTTTATGCCGTGCTTAAGGGTATTTCACTTATATGACGGCGGTGTACTCCAACAATAATTGACACTAGCACAACCAAGACGTGAAGCATTTATATAATGTTGGAAAGTTAATTTTCCTCCAGTGCTAAGTAAAGCAGTATTGCTACTCTTCAAACAAACTACCCTTAGCCAGAGGGCCCGAATGTTGGACAAACGAAATGCATCAAATGCGTAAAAACATATTAATAGAACTAACAATGCAGGTTATAAGCCGGTTTCTGTTTCATCCTGAATTCCTGTGCAAGTGTCGAAATGGATGTCGTCGTGCGGAGCAGAAAAGACATGGAAACAATTCTGCCATTGGAAATATTCTATAATCAAATGCTAAAATTCAAATACGTCATGGGCAATATGAAGAAGTAGAAATAGTAAAAAGATAGCAATATGATCATGGCAGACATATAGAATTTAGAAATATCGATATGATGTAGGCCTATATTAATGCGAAGCTAAATATTAAGATAGTGGAAAAATTCAGATGATAGAAATATCAATATGGTAGAATATATTAAGGCATCACAAGTGTTGAGATGGCGAACATTTCGAAATAATAGAAAAGCAATATTGATATAAATAGCAAAGATTAAGGTTATTAGGTAATATTAGAAGGAATATACATATCGAATTGGTAGAAGCTTTAAATTCAAACTGATAAAAAGTAATATGACAATTCTTATAAAAAAATTTTATCAGAATGACAGAAATATTACGTTAATATTTAATAATAAGAAAGAAAATAAATTTAAAAAAAAATCATACACATATCAAGATATGAACTATATCAAGAATAGTAATATTCAATGGACACGATATGTGGCGGTAGAGTCAAATGTTTGGTTTATAATTATATAGAAAAGATAAATACACAGTTATCAGACATATACATACGATAGATAACGATGGCGATAGAACTACAAACGTATTATCAATTTCATAATATAAATTTTCAGATGGCTGACAATATGGATTAATTCATTTTGATTCCGTAAAAGATATCAATTTAATACAGATTTTAAAAAATATCAAATATTTATTAAAATTATGCATACATTCCAAGATGGAGGAAAATGAAGATATTAGAAAAACATACAAAATGCAAAATTCTACTATCATGATACTCGACCATTTTGGTATTTTAACATATTGGCATCCTACAAGTTTTTTACATGGTACCTCCTATGTGCTTGTTCGTTTGATTTGGAGGACATGATATATTCACGATTATTGGATAAAATATGAGGGTGTTCCAGTGAAACATGTGTCGATTTATAGGCGGTGATTAAAATTTGCTCGCATGTGGCTATGTTTCTTTGACATGGGCTTCACAGTAAACCCGAAGTTATTTCATTTATACGAAGGTGGGCCAATCAAAGGGATTGGAGACATGTGTAAATATCGAATGACGGGGAGCCGATATTTGACCATATTGTTGGTGTGTTTGTCTGTCTGGCTTCGGTTTACTATTAACTACCGTGACTTGGTTATTTTACTTACATAGTCGCACGTCGAATAAAGTCAAGTGGGTGACAATCGACATTCGCACGTCAAATAAAGTCAAGTGGGTGACAATCGACATTCGCACGTCGAATAAAGCTTAGTGGGTGACAATCGACACTCGCACGTCGAATAAAGCTTAGAGGGTAACAATCGACATTCACACGTCGAACAAAGTCAAAGTGGGTGACAATCGACATTCGCACGTCGAATAAAGCTAAGAGGGTGACAATCGACATTCGCACGTCGAATAAAGCTTAGAGGGTGACAATCGACATTCGCACGTCCAATAAAGCTTAGTGGGTGACAATCGACATTCGCACGTCGAATAAAGCCTAGTGGGTGACAATCGACATTCGCACGTCGAATAAAACCTAGTGGGTGACAATCGACATTCGCACGTCGAATAAAGCTTAGTGGGTGACAATCGATATTCGCACGTCGGATAAAGCCTAGTGAGTGGCAATCGACATACGCACGTCGAATAAAGTCAAGTGGGTGACAATCGACATTCGCACGTCGAATAAAGCCTAGTGGGTGACAATCGACATTCGCACGTCGGATAAAGCCTAGTGAGTGACAATCGACATTTGCACGTCGAATAAAGCTTAGTGAGTGACAATCGACATTCGCACGTCGAGTAAAGTCTAGTGGGTGACAATCGACATTCATGCACACGTCGAATAAATCTGAGTGTTTGACAATCGACATTCGCACGTCGAATAAAGCTTAGTGGTTGACAATCGACATTCACACGTTGAATAAAGCTGAGTGGGTGACAATCAACATTCGCACGTCGAATAAAGCCAAGTGGGTAACAATTGACATTCGCACTTCTAATAAATCCTGGTGGGGTACAATTGACATTCGCACTTTTAATAAATCCTGGTGGGGTGCAATTGACATTCGCACTTCTAATAAATCCTGGTGGGGTACAATTGACATTCGCACTTCGAATAAATCCTGGTGGGGTACAATTGACATTCGCACTTCGAATAAAGTCTAGTGGGTGAAAATCGACATTCGCACGTCGAATAAATCCTGGTGGGGTACAGATAAACAAACACACATTCTAGTAGCAGAGATGCTGAAGCTGAAAGGTGTAGTTAGATGCGTAGTTTCTGTATCTCTAATAGTCTATCATATAATGTAGACTTAGACATACAAACTAAGAGTACACATAACTGTGTAATTTCAATTGTTTGCACCTACCGGCTATTATGTGTTCAATTAATAGTATCCATTAGCTTTTGATGAGCCGAACTTTCTGATTTTATATGTCAAACGCAACCGCAAATCTCCAGCATCTGTGTTAAAAGTGCGGAAATACTGCTCAAGTTTCTGCTGTCAAGCAGCTATTTTTTGTCTCTTTCATATATTTTCATATATTGTTCTTGGTTTTATCTGTTGACAAGTAATTTAAATGGTATTCAATATATCGACATCACTGTGTATTTGAAAATATAAAAGTAATGGGCATAGTTATATGTCTAATGGCGCAAATCATTCAATCGAATTGAGCCACCAAAAACGAACCAACTAACCAGCTGACCTAATACCAAGTTACAGAATTGAATCGATGGGCAAATTACAACCTGAATCAATCTGGTAAATCTACTAAATTCAAGTCTTGATCTCGACATCCAAATCCAATGCAGAGCGATTACACAGTTTGGACAGTTTAAACGCTGTCGGTAAAGCGTAGTACATGTATCTATTCCGTATGATTACAATGACAAAGAAAGTACAAAAGAACATTGTGGAAAACGATTTTTGACAACCATCAATAGATATCTGATTGACATAACACAATAACATGAAATCCAAATCAATCAGATCAGCACAAAAAAACCCACTAAATAATGTCTTATATTAAATAACGGGCCGTCGATTGTAATACCCATCAAACGACATTGAAATGTCAAATTTAATTGTAGATCGAACACGACATCTGTATGTTATTTATTAACGTCTTCTATGTTAATCAATATTTTAGTGTTCATAAGCACAGGAAATCAGCTCAACGACGTATGATATTTAATAGGTAGTAGTAATATGCTTCAATTAATGAAATATTATGAAATAAACTTTTAATCCTATATAATTAAATGATGTTAGAATTGTATATTTTGTACATGAATTATGCACTAAGAATAAATTACTATAAATAAATTAATTCCGGCTTAATACATATTACGTATGTCAATTTATCTTTCAAAAGACATTCGCAACAACAAAAAATGATTCAATTATTAGGCATACATTGGCATTGACATATACAGAGCGGGTCGATGGAGTGAGCTTCCTGTTGCCCTGGTGCTCTCAGATCTAAATGGGAACAGTAAATCGATCTAATTGTCTTTGCATTGCGTCCTTTGATTGTCCTGTATTGCCTTATTGTGTTGTCATTGGGTGGTTTCCTTCACCCATTGGGCTGACACGCCGTGGAATAACTTGAGTACGCTGTTAAACCCCAATCAAACAATTTATTTTATTTTATTTATCTCGTTAACGTTCTTTGGGTACATTAAATTGTATAATTTGACAATACCAATTAACCCAAGATATGAAGGAATTATTTACGAGTTGAAGGAGACGAGAGAGAACAGATCAATTATTTTAATATTGTATTAGCTGAAAAACAAATAGCATGTAGGATTTGACAATTTGCAATGCTAGTGTCATCAAACAATGAAAAACATTTGTTCTCATACACATACAAGTGGAATCCACTTTTGTAATATTTCATTAGCTAAAAAATCATACAGTGATGATAACAATTAAAAGAAATGTTTTTAAGTACTATCATAAATACGTACTATTTTACGGCTAATTCTTTTTGTCGTCAGTTTCTAAAAAGAAGTTTGGTGAACGACGTGTGTTTGGAAGTTTGTGTTGCCACGTCCTCCAGACATACCTGCTGTGTACACTGTGTCAATAACACATATGTACAGCGTTGTTTTAGATTAACAAATCGTTGTAACATAAGAAGAAAATTAAGTAACAATTTCACATGGTTTGGATTAGAGGGGAAAGCCACGGGTATTTGTTGGCAGTGTCAACTCGGGGGAACATTTCACACAACATAGGCTGTCAAACAAAACCTTGACCTGTTCCCCCAGTACAAACCCTCAATGTGCCTGTAAAGATGCTGTGCTAAATTAGACCAGACTTTCTGCTTTATCAAAGTAATTTTTCCCCTCTGTACTTTTAAGGAACAAATCCGTATGGTAAGTGAGGAGATATACAGAGGCAGATTTATTTGACGACATCATCCACCAAACTAAAAGGGCAGAAATATTATCTTAGAAAAAAGAAATATTCTATTTGATGAAAAATTTGTAAAATTATTATTTTATTAACAACAAAATATCTACTCAACTATTTGTTTTATAGAAGTGCGTGAGTGATACATACGTAATTCATACAGAGCCAAATATATAAATGAAGCCGGTTAGTCTCCAGGAAAAACAGCTTATGTTCGAATGTCAATAGTGTTTGGGTGTATTACCAGCATATGGACGTATGAGATACATGTGTCCTGCATATGGGTTCACCTCCAGTGTCTTATTTATAACAATGCCGTGCGACAAAATCCATTCAGAAGAGATTAAGTATTGACCCATTTCGCAGCTTTATAAATTTCGGTTTATGGAAATATCTCCTGGCTGAAGAAACTTGTTGCAGAAAATGCCTATAAACAGCCTTCCTAATATCAAGAAATGAAACGTTATTTAATTGTGTGCATCTACCTGAATGGTTCGGTGTCTAGAATAAGATAATTTGTTTAGAACATTGCTTTCCTTGTATTATTTTGATATACAATGATTGTTCTATCTCACCAACTTCGTTACCTTGTTTACATATACCATGTGGTAACTTCGTTACCTTGTTTACAGATACCATGTGGTACTGGCATTAGCCGTAGAGTTAGAGTGTAGATTAAAATTAGCATATACAGATTGAATTTATTACTGCGTACGAGTTGAGCATTCATTCGACAAACTTACCTGGCTAAGAAACGACAGTCTTGAGTGTAATTTGTATAATAATAGGTGTTGTGTAAATTAAATGTATGTTTA
This sequence comes from Mopalia vespertina, assembly GCA_030265115.1. Taxonomy (NCBI): domain Eukaryota; kingdom Metazoa; phylum Mollusca; class Polyplacophora; order Chitonida; family Mopaliidae; genus Mopalia; species Mopalia vespertina. The sequence goes on along the minus strand of JAQQZZ010012671.1, from coordinate 3,542 downwards.
CTATATAAACATAACCAAAATATATTTTTGAGGGTTATCTTTCTCTTGTGTGTCGCCGTTGAAACGAATGTGTGTTTAGAACTAGTGCTTCTTATATTTGTAGACCATGGACATTTATGTACATATATGACCCAACGAATCGTAACAAAGAAGCGTTATTGAAGATGTTTGAGAGAAAAAGATATAAAGGATGTTTGTAGTAACGCAGAGGTGTGGTTTTTAGACAAATGTTATGAGGAGAGGTCGTGACCCGTACTTTAATTGACCAACTACACCGTTATTTCAGTACTACAGAAAGCACACAACTCTCTCCCGCTATTCACTATTCGTTTGTATAACATTATCAAGGACGAATTTCTATAAAAACATGTGGGCGACAGCACTTGTCAATGATTAAACATTCGAGATTATTTTCCCCGTTTAAGTGATTAACGAAAAGCTTGAAATTTCTTTGATATATTTGAGTCATGCAGACATTCATATAATCTAAACAAAAATAGTGGAATAACCTGTATCTTCATGCAAAATACGTCAAAAATCATGGCTTGATGGCTGCAGTTCTATCCGTATAAGGACATCACGTAATCAGGTTTCTAGTCTTATATGTCACAGTACGGGTGCCACTATAGCACATACAGTCGTAGCGACAATCGTTTAGTCACCTTTATTTTCTCCCTGTGTGGTCGCCCTAATCAAATATGACAATATTGAATACAATTTTTTTAAAACAAATGCAGCGTTTGAAGTTAACTACTTTTTCTAATTTTCACTGAATTCTATCAATTCGCTAGATATTGAGTTTGGATAATTTTAAAGTGTAGAAAAAACTGATGAAAATTTATTATCATAGGCTGATATATAACAGTTGGTTGTAGCAGACACGGTTTACTTTAAAATATTTTAATATTGGTTAAGACAGACAACTGGTATGTAGTATCACCTATAGAGGGTCTGGCTGATTGAATCAGTACTAATCAGTGTGGATTTTGAAATACAATTGAGAAAACCTAGTATCTTCTGAAAATAGATTTAGGCCACACTCATGTTATTTATAAGTTAATTCGAAACACAGATAACACTATAGTAATTTTTGCCTTTACAATTTTTCTCATTTCTCTTCTAATCTTATTTTTTTCAATTTTAATTTTTTTAGTTTTGTGTCATTGCATAGGAGTTCCTATTTTCCCCTCACTTTACAAAAAAAAACCACGCAGTTAATGGTTCACGTCATCATTCGAAATATTGATATAGACGCTAAGTCAAATCTATACCGCACATTATTTATACTGCGAATTTTTCTGGTGTGTTTGCCACACATGGGAGTGCTCACCGCTCACTATTGTTAAGGGTGTGGCATGAAGCCGGTCACCAGTAGTGTGGAATCTCATAAAACGTGATTGTGCCAGTCTGTGTGTAATACTGGTACCGGCTTCAGAACCGAGTATACAACACAAATGTCATTTTGTAACCATCAAGTACCATCTAGCTTTTCAACGCAGACTGGGAACGTTGGGACTATAAACCAGCGCCATAACTGTCTTACTAGGAAGTCAGGAGGGGGCTTTACTTTTACCCCAAAAAACAAATGACAAGGTGCATACAAATTTGAAAATGTGTAATGTAGGCCATCATAAAATTTAACAATTTTCCATTAAAGAGTGATTAAACTTGTATCTTTGTAATTTATTTTTCGTTTGATTATTGTTACTCTGGTATCTTTAAAAAGAGAATTGGATTGATCTACAACTGAATTACATCAAAGCATACTCCCGGCGTATTTAATGACCATGGTTTATGAACAAGCGGGCTGTACTTAAGCGATGGCGGTCAGACGGCTTCCGGTTTTAATCAAATGCACAAATGTATCATCAATACTATTTTTATTCGACTTGATGTGTATATCCTATTTTCTGGCCACTCATTGGCCATAAATCGTACTCGAGGTCCGGTACAACGGCGTATGACGATAAGACCAATCAAAGAAAATGAATTATGTAGAACCCCAGACGGCATGTAAACCTCTCCCAATGTCAATTTAAACAAATAACGGGTCTCTAGAAATCATTATTACGTTCTGCATTTGTAGCTGAGTCGATTAGAGCGCTGGCCCTGCTTACCAGACCCGAGTTCGAACCCCGGTGGAGGTAAGCACAATGCTCTGTTTCTACAATAAAAATATATACCACCAATGATCATTTTACAGATTCAGCATAAACTAAGATATATCTATTAACGAAACCATGGAATTCCACGGGGGTCAATTCTTTTGATCAAATCCTTTTCACAGAGACACGAATTAAATTCACTTTACGATGGTCATTTTGTACTCTTTAGAACAGTCTATTGTACTATTTCCAAAGTTTAGAATAACACAGGCTGACTTAAAACATTCACAATGATTTTAGATTGTTTCCAGATTGTTTTCACCGTTTCGTCAAACAATGCAATTGAATTTCGTGTAAATAGAAGGTGTTGCAATCTAAGTAAAGAGGCGACTTTCTATACCCTTGAAGTTTTCATCCTTTGTCATCTCGTGTAGTCCTCTCGTGGACAAACATTGACGCCTACACCAATAAGGGTGCAATGCATTCTATATTTTGTCTTCAGGTCTTGTGACCTCAATGCTATTTTACCGCTTTTATTTTGACCAACACTTATAATCGAGCACATTCTTATCTCTGAATTAGTGAATGTTACAAAACTATACCTAAGAATCCAGCTAGGTAGGTACCTACCTACCTAAAAATCCAGCTAATTACTATATAGAGCTCATCTTTACGTTAAAAGTGAATGAACATGAATCGGTACCTAGCCGTTCTGCTTTGTTCAAGTGTAAGTTAAAAACAAAAAGGAAGTAAATCCATACACTAGATCTTTTCTTCTTCTATCTGAAAAATGTATCTAAACTTACAACTGTTAAAAATGATAGTTGGTAATTGAAAGTAAGTGAATTCAGCCAACACCGCAAGTATATGACTAGGCGTGACTAGATTATAATTCTGCAGAACGTACATTTAGGGCATCAAACATATAAGAATGGCTGTCACCATTCACTCATTCTCGCGTGAAAGTTCCTTGGATTTATTTCTTTATGGTTTTCCAATTCTATATTTCACGTACGCAAAATGATTGCTGATCGTTGGTCCTTTGACGGGTTTACACTTGAGATTTTTTTTTCTTTTCTTAACAAATGATTTTTTTAGAAAAAAGAAAAAAAAAAGAAGATAATTAAATCGAACTGACAACGGTTTAGAATAGTCTTATAACAATTGCAAACAGTTAATAGAGAAAGCTTAATGGTAATATCTGTATTGGTTGTCACGAAGTACACCCCTTTTCATTTGCTGATTAATGGACCATCCAGATATACTGTATGTGATCATGATTTTATATGGAATATCCAGATACACTGTATGTGATCATGATGAATCTATGAAACATCCATATATACTGTATGTGATCATAATTTTATATGGAATATCCAGATACACTGTATGTGATCATGATGAATCTATGAAACATCCATATATACTGTATGTGAT
>JAQQZZ010012659.1:0-25260 GCA_030265115.1 Mopalia vespertina | reverse complement strand
TGATCATATCGTTAGAAACCATGTGATTATCATGTGATTTATCATATCGTTAGAAATCGTGTGATTATCTTGTGATTGATCATATTGTTAGAAACCATGTGATTATCTTGTGATTGATCATATCGTTAGAAAACGTGTGATTATCATGTGATTTATCATATCGTTAGAAAATGTGTGATTATAATGTGATTTATCATATCGTTAGAAACCGTGTGATTATTAAGTGATTTATGATATCGTTAGAAACCGTGTGATTATTATGTGATGTATCATATCGTTAGATACCGTGTGATTATTATGTGATTTACCATATCGTTAGAAATCGTGTGATTATCATGTGATTTATCATATCATTAAAACCGTTTGATTATAACACGATTTATTATATGGTTAGAAACCGTGTGATTAATAATATTTGATTATCATATGGTTGATGATATCTCCATAATGCATCTGAAAGTCATACAATTAATAACATATCTAGAATATATGTCTATTATATCGCCAGAATCCGCAGTATTATAATATCGCTGAAATCCGCGTGATAGTTTTATTGTTGGAAGTTTTGATTATCGCTTTCTATTTAATTGAGCATTACATGAAAAAACAACATGATATAGATTTGCTGTTTGACTGAAAAGACCTCTCATAACCTTACTGCCTCGTCATCTGACGTGTATCCATTAAGTTATCACACCTCGTGCTCCACCAGGTAAACACACCACTAGGTCCTCTGACGTGTGTCCACCAGGTAAACACACATCCTGGTCCTCTGACGTATATCCACCAGGTAAACACACACCCTGGTCCTCTGACGTATATCAACCAGGTAAACACACCATTAGGTCCTCTGACGTGTGTCCACCAGGTAAACACACATCCTGGTCCTCTGACGTGTATCCACCAGGTAAACACACATCCTGGTCCTCTGACGTGTATCCACCAGGTAAACACACATCCTGGTCCTCTAACGTGTATCAACCAGGTAAGCACTCCGCTTGGTCCTCTGACATGTGTCCACCAGGTAAACAAACCCCCTGGTCCTCTGGCGTGTATCCACCAGGTAAACACACCTCCTGGTCCTCTGACGTGTGTCCACCAGGTAAACACACAACTAGGTCCTCTGACGTGTATCAACCAGTTACACACACAACTAGGTCCTCTGACGTGTATCCACCAGGTAAGCACTCCACTTGGTCCCCTGACGTGTGTCCACCAGGTTAAACAACCCCCCTGGTTCTCTGGCGTGTATCCACCAGGTAAACAGACCTCGTGGTCCTGTGACGTGTATCTAAAAGGCTCACACCACTAGGTCCTCTGACGTGTGTCCACCAGGTAAATACACCTTCTGATCCTCTGACGTATATCCACCAGGTAAATACACCACGCGGTCCTCTTACGTGTATCCTGCATGTTAACACACCTATACACAGGTATCGTGTACTGTACCTGTCAGTCTTGATGAGTGCCCCGTATCATATTCACCCTTTGTCTGCTATCGTCAATAATTAATAAGATGTTGTGATTATGTGGGCCAAATAACACCGCCTTTCGAGTAGAGAAATGAAAAAGCACTATGTGCAAATACAATAACACTTTTAATTGGCATTGTACAATATAAATGACTATTTATTTTATTTTCTTAGGCTGTCTCAATGATTGAAAGCAGAACATTTACCATTCGGTAAACTCAGACGATCAATACCCCACCAGTTGTTCGATTTTTTTGTGTTAGGAATAAGTTACCTGAGCACATAAGTTGATTGTTAATCCAATCTTTACGACAGAAACTGTACATAATACATCTCTCTTCAAAGTGTAGACATTGAGATGTATTTGACAAACGAAATTGTGCTCGGGGGGCAACGGAAACTGCCGATGATTGATCGTGTCTCATCGGCCACGAAAACTGTTTCTATGGCTGTGTATGATTACTGGCGTTTGCATCTAACCTGTAGTCGCGTGTTCTCGCTAGGCCTACCAATGCGAACATATACTGAACTGTTGTATTATATACAAGTACATTTTGCAACCATTAAGTATCATCTAGCTTTTCAACGCAGACTGGGAACTTTGAGTTAAACCCGCGCCATCACTATCTTACCAGGCAGTTACGAGACGGCGCCCTACTTTTAGGCACAATTTGAAAATGTATACTGTGGGTCAACCTTTAATGGCAACAAATTTTTATTGAAGAATAATGAAATATGTTAATATTTGTATTGGTCTACAGCTACAAGACACCACAGCAAAGTCCCGGTGTATTTATACAGCTGAAATTTGTCTGGCTACAAACGCGCAATTTACGCCGTTTCACTACAATTTAAAATGGTCCTGGTTTGTGACCCAAGCGGGCTGTACAAAAGTCATGGAGGTCAGACCGCTTCGGGTTTAATCAAATGATATAAGTATTGGAGGGCCTAACAAGCGGAGTAGCTAGCAGGTCCCACGCTCAAAGGAAAAAATATTTTCCCAATCCGGGTCTAACACCCTTTTCCCTACTTTTGGTTTAAGAATCGTGATAGTTTTTTTCCTTCAACGAGTCATTTCTGTCAATTCCAAGTTTAGAGTTATTCTGTGAATTTATTCCCTAGTTTTACAAAATATAGCGAAATACTGTTAATTAGCATTTTACAAAGACATAAAAATCATTCCTTGCTTTCAGCTTTGGGAGCTGTGTCGCTCTGCTATCAGGGGATAGTGAATGTCCGCTACATAATCTCCAGCTAATCTATTTTGTAGAAGGTCGACGTGGCCGGCATTTACTACTGGCGATTGGGTGCTTGACTCTGAGGGTTGTGGGTTCGATTCCTGGACGGGTTTCAACCTACAACAGTTTCTGAACTAGAGGGCGTCAAACTAAGAAACTGTTATCCCAAAAATAACGAATTACAATTTCACAGCAAGATAGTACTTTGTATCATTTCACAGAATGATAGTAGTGTGCATCATTTCACGAAATGATAGTACGTTGGGATCAATTGACAGATTGATAGAACGGCGGATCCTTTCAAATAATGATAGTACTCTGGATCATTTCAGGGAATGATTGTACCGATGAGAAAACAGTGGATCATTTCACGGAATGATAATATTGTGTACTATTTAAGGGAATGATGATATTATGTATCATTTAACGGAACTATAGTACTGTGGATCATTACACGGAATGGGAGTACTGCGGATCATTTCAGGAATGATAGTACTGTGAATTATTTCTCGGAACGATAGTACTGTGGATCATTACACGGAATGATAGTACCGTGGATTATTTCACGGAATGGGAGTACTGCGGATCATTTCAGGAATGATAGTACTGTGAATTATTTCACGGAACGATAGTACTGTGGATCATTACACGGAATGATAGTACCGTGAATTATTTCACAGAATGAGAGTACTGTGGATAATTTCACGAAATGATAGAACCGTGGATTAATTCACAGAATGAGAGTACTGTGGATTATTTCACAGAATGAGAGTACTGTGGATTATTTCACAGAATGAGAGTACGGTGAATTATGTCACGGAATGGTAGAACCATGGATTAATTCACGGAATGATAGTACCGTGGATTATTTCACAGAATGAGAGTACTGTGGATTATTTTACAGAATGAGAGTACTGTGGATTATGTCACGGAATGGTAGAACCGTGGATTTATTCACGGAATGATAGTACTGGGGATTATTCCACTGAATGAGAGTACTGTGGATTATTTCACAGAATAAGAGTACTGTGGATTATTTCACAGAATGAGAGTACTGTGGATTATGTCACGGAATGGTAGAACCGTGGAATAATTCACGGAATGATAGTACCGTGGATTATTTCACAGAATGAGATTACTGTGGATTATTTCACAGAATGAGAGTACTGTGGATTATTTCATGAAATGATAATATTGTGTATTATTTCAGGGAATGATGATATGATGTATCATTTAACGGAACTATTGTACTGTGGATTATTTCACGGAATGATAGTACCGTGGATCATTACACGGAATGATAGTACCGTGGATCATTACACGGAATGATAGTACTGTGGTTCATTACACGGAATGATAGTACTCGGGATCATTACAATAAGGATATTTCATTATTTGTTTTATAAGGAATTCAATTGCATTTCGTTTATTTCTTTGACGACGGATTGTTCACTTCTTAAATACGCTGGGAAACCGACAGGAAACCTTGCCAAACGAACCCCATGATAGCTGGAGTCACTCCGTGCACAAATAAGACACGTTATTGACAAAATTATTAGTTTTTTTGCATAAAAAATAATTAATAAAGCAAAATTAAATAAAGAAAATAAATGTATCTAGAATACATAAAATAACACAGGTTCTGAAGCGTAAAAGCGAAATGCAAACCACGCATGCAAACCGCATACAGTTTACTAAAAATCCATTCTCCTTTAAAACAAAATCACATTTCATATAAAGATTCGGCTATCCAAATAAGTCAAAGTCAAAATCTTTATTTAATGATTTTGACTTTGCCTTATTTGGATATCCGATTCCTCTTATGAAAATGATTTTTGTGCAACAAACAGTCGTCCAACTGAACACCTTTTCTTGTTTACAATAGAGCATGTCACTGGTCATCTTTTCATTGCAAGGGTCAAAATGCGTAAGACGAGACTTTCACATTTCTACCTTGCTTCAATTCGCAGCTAAAACGTGGCAAAAGTTTAATTGGACTATTGTAGAAACATCCAGCCAATCAGAAAGTCGTTTAAAAATCAAAGTTGACAACAAACAAGCGTGGCGCCATTGTCAATTGTAACGTATCTGTGATGATGTCAGGACTCGTTAATGGGACTGAGATCGTGCGTGTATATTACATGTATAGCCTACTTGCCATTCTGTGTATAAACCGCTTCTTTTGTTTCTAAAGGAAGCTCCAGTCTGAATCGGTGTGAAAAGGTAGGTTATCCGAAAGTAGCTGTTGTAGATTAGTTAACTCAGGTTTTCCGTCTATGAAGGCAAGGTAGGAACGGAAGAGAGGCTGAATGCGACGATATTCTTTTCCCACTTGCCTAGGGAAGATGGTCTCTGTGAACCTTAAGTGCTCCGCGACACGGCCGTCACCGCCACCTGATTGAAACAATGGAAATCAGCCTATGGGACAAATGTCATTTGGCGACGACGGCCGTATTACGCAGAATCTAAGGGCGAAAGCCAAAACTTGCGCTATTTTAAACAGAAGGTTTTCGGTTGGGCGACTTTTTGATTTGGATAGCCGATTACATGTAGCCAAGATTGTTTTTTTTTTATTGGGGTTGAACGTCGTACTCAAGGGTATTTCACTTATATGACAACACTTTGTCCACTTGACACTGTTCTTTGCCAAATTACGATGGGAAACCGAGGGGTCACCTCGTAAATTCCACTCCCACGATTGCCGGAGTCACATCGTGTGACTCACTAATATACCTGATGGTCAACAGATGAACTCGATCCCGTGGACGGTACATCGAAGTAGGATTAGTAAGCGCACATCCTATTCACTAAGCCACGGGCCTATGTAGTCAAGAAGGGACAAATACATTTTCTGCTAAATTCTGACCAGCAAATGTTTATTATTTTTCTCGATTAAGTTTGTTTTACACACTTTAAAAACACATGGGACTAAAGGTTTTTAAACAAAATTAGAACAGAATAATTATTTACCCAGGAAAAGCGCCTCCATAGCTTTTGAACGTTCACTAAAACAACCCAGTTTCCGATTTCGCTCTGGGCTACCTTATCAGGTGGAATTCCTTTGGCCGTAAAAATTCTTTGTTCTAAAGTGCCTCCTAATCCGTTATTGCCCATGCTATATAGGCCTACAGGCAAGCCCAGAGTTGGATTAACCATTAAGCAAAATAAGCACGTGCTTAGGGTATCAAGGGAAGGGGCAAGATCTGATCAAAGACTTTTCCATGGAAGTATACAAAAATAAACACTATTTTCCATATTACTGTAAGTTTTGTTTCATTTTGAAAAATTAAATTTTATTTTATGATTCTTTTTTTATTTTTATATTTTAAATTACATAAATTAGGGGCACCAAATTGTATTAAGTATTTACTGCCTATATGGATCTTTATCTGGCTCTGGGCAAGCCCATGCAGGTGCAAACTGATAATCACATACAACTTGTGACACATAGATAACCACCAAGCCAAATGCATTGATTGAAGCGCAACACATATCCATACACGCTTTGATGTCAAATCACAAAACACAAAAATAAGAAAAAATTATGATCACAAAATATAACAGAAAGAAAATAACTTAATTATTTGTTAATTTATTTTCTAATTTTGAATGTTACAAGCGGCTGATATTGGCAATGTATCCTAATCTGGAATATACACGAAACAATCAACGTGGCAATTAAATGTACAAAATGATACACAATTTCTGATCATTCCAGTTCTCGCGAAAAAAGGAAATTTATTCTGTTCTCAATTGTCACAACATGTTTTTTGCTCTATATGCTCCAGAACCACAATTTGAACAGTTTTAGTGAACTCACGACACATACGATTGGTAAGTTAAAGAAACTATTGAAACTCCCAGTGTAAGTCAGAAAATTAGGTAAGCAAACCTGTCTAATGTTTCCACCCAGTGTTAGTCAGTTATTGCTCGGCGTTCTGCTTCCTCGAAATCATACTCATCCGTTGAAGGAATATCGTATGTTTTTACAACCTGTTTTTCCATATGCTGCATCTGGTGGCGAAGTGCCTGTAAATGATGCTGTATATCCTGCATCTGAGATCTGGCGTGAGTGAAGTGTTTGTTGACGGCATCTGCTGCTTGCTCTACCTGTTGGTAAGCCTCCTCTGCCGCAGAGCTCTCTGCCCAGAATTCATCGCTGCTACAAGTCTCCTTCTTGAGAGCGCTATTGACCACAGTACAACTGACCAGCACCTCTGTCCCTCGCTCAGGCTCAGTATAAGTCTTACAGAATAACACCTCAGAGGAGGAGTCGTCCTCGTCATCAGCATACATACTGTCAGTACTTACATCGTCACGGTGTTCTGATATATCTAATTCAGAGGACGTGATAGAAGTACGCGACCGAAGCCCCGAGCCGTTACCGTATTCTGGTGATGCCGCACCGTCTCCATCCTCGAAATCGGGGAAGTTATCAGAAGTGGGGGTGATATCATGTAAGTCGTTTAACATTCGATTCAGGCTTCCAGTTTTTGGCAAAGCTTCTTTCATTTCAGGAATCATAAACTTTCTGATTTCTCGTCTAATTTCTTCTTCCGTTAGGGACCTTTGTCTGACATGTGACTCGTCAGGCTTGGGTGAGTCACAAGATTCAGCAACAAGTGAAGTTTCCACATTAGCCAACACAGGAACTTCCTCTTTCTTAGGAACCATTGGAGTCGATGGGCTGCCAGCGGGCGGATTTTGACGAAATTCTTCCTCTTGTGTTGCAGCTAATACAGCCACTTTCTTGACTGGTCTTTCGATGACAGAATCCTCCGTCGTTTCACCGGAGGACAGGTCAAATTTATCCATCGAACTGTATGAGAATTCGTCATCAATATCAGTTTGGTTGTCTTTTCCAGTATCAGCGTTGAACACTTTTTTCTTGATTCGGTTAAATTCCGCCAGGTCCTCTGCCGTTAACGTATCATCATCTACATTTCCGATAATATCCGTATCTTGATTAGCACTTTGCTTTAACCTTTTAAATGTGTTCATGTCATCAGGGGTTAGTGTTTTATCGTCGTCAGCATCTGCCGACAGAAACATACTCCCTTCTGTGTCACAAACAACATTATCCACTTCAGTTTTTTTTCCTGATGTCTGATTTGGATCCGCCTGTTTTATATGATCAGTATTTAGGGAGACTAATGTTTCAGACGGATAGTCATTGTCATCTGCCTCAAGAGTTTGCTTTATAAGCAGCAGTAGATTGTCAACAAGTGGGTCATTCGTAAATGACTTTCGACCTTTTGATTTATTATCAGTGGTCGATTTAGTTGCGTTTTCAGATATACTTTGTTGCGGTAACGGGTTACTGGTGGTTGCATCATTTGACTCGTTCCCATTTGGCTCTACAGGCTTCACATCCCTAGCTGAGAGACTACTGTCAGCTTCGGTACTTTCAATCTGAAGTTCTTGAGATTTAGCTATGTCTGTTTCGGATATAAATAATGCTGTAAGCTCAGATTTACTAGTGTGCAATGACTCTCCGTTAGAACTAGCATCCGAGGTATTGTTCAGAGCGTCATTCTCAAAGCTTTCTAATCCCCCATGTAGAGTTGTCTGCTTCACGTGAACCGATTCGCCCGCAATTGACGTAGACACATCTGAATCATTGCTAATTTCAGTTAAAGTGACACCGATCTCTTTCAATGCGCTTTTCGGTGACACTTCGTCATTACTAAAACCTTCACCACGCATACCAGATGCATTAGTGCCGCTTGCATCGGATGGAAGTTCTTCGGCAATTGGTTGAACCGCTGTAGTATCGGTTACAAGGTCTTGCTGATCTGATAAAGATTCCACTAAATTGCATTGTTCTCCAGGTTTATTATCTTCCGCTGTGTTTATCTTAGGGCTGTCTGTTTCAGAAACAGGCACAGCACAAGGTAGTTTGGTGTTGTCATCTGTCAGACCTTCTGAACATTTCCTTTCTGTTACAGACTCTTTCGAAATAGATTGTGATTTGTCCAATTGTGTTTGGTCAGAAATGTTAATTGTCTCAGTCTTGTTGTAAATAAGGTGTGTCGTAACACCTGGTACAGGGACAATTTCATTTGATGTGACACTGGCGGCTTCGACTGGGATTCCTGTATCCTGGTTTACCAGTTGCGAAATATCCTGTGTTGCACAATTTGTGGCTGTTTGTGTTTGTGATTCAAAACACGCGGTTCTATTAGATTCCGCTTTCTCTTCGTCAATTTCCGCCTTAATAAGTGTTTGAGGTAAGTCTTTTATTTCATGTGCGCAAGGTGGTTTTGTGGATAGAGGTTCTGGAGAGTTGCTAGAGAAGCGCTCTATAATAGTTTTTTGAATTGACTTTCCCAGCTCATCCACTCTATCAACAGGATTACCAGCTGGCGACTTTTGCTTGGCTCGATGGACCTGGGGCGTTGACAGGGGCGTGGTGAAACTTTGATGTGATATGTTATCACCAGAAGAGGACTCTTGTCTCTTTGTCGACACATTTTGGACAGATGCATCGATATGATCTACAGCTTCAGAAAACACGTCAGATGTTGTGGATGTCTCTAGCACAGAGGCACCGGTCACATGCTGTACAGGGATTTGATTGGGGGACGGTGGAGCGTCCTTACAAGCTGGTGGAGGTTTCCCTTTTTTTGGACTGCTGTCTGATTTGTCAGCAGATTTCCTAGACCCTCTTTTTGTCTGTGTTTTTTTCTTTGAATTGTTCTTTCCACTATCTGATCCTTGTTGATTGCCCATCTCTATTCTACTATTTTTACTCCCTTGCTTGAACTGTTTTGATGGTGTTTTAGGAATACTCACAATGTTCTGGTGTGGCACCAGTGTTTGTATTTGACCAGGTGGTGTCCCATTGACAGGTATAATCTTAATGATATCATCCGTTTTGATTTGTGGAACATCACAAACATTGGCGCTCATCAAATTCCCAGCGGTTTTCAGATAAGGCTGAGGTCTGTGTGCACGGATGTGGAAGGTTCGAAATAGTCGCAGTCTGTTTAAAATAATAAACAAAAGAAAAAAATGCTTAGAGCAATCACCTCGAACTTTGCTATTATAACACAGTATTTGCACCTTACTATACAAGATTTTAAGATCAACGACGTATATTGTTGTGAAAGGTGGGTTGTATAAAATACAAAAGAATCTTATATTTTCGACTATCCTTCGCTATATAGCACGTTTTTACTTTTCATTTTGAAGCAACTGGGAGTTGCTTCAAACTAAAGACATACCAAGGGATGTTAGAAAGTTCGAACGCTTTTTTATTGCTAAATTTGGTTAACATCCATTTTAAACCACGTATATATGACAAAGACATTTTGGGAATTTATACAAGTCGTCAATAAGTTTCTCATAATAGATAGGAACTGCTAGGATCATACAGGAATGGGGACAACAGAAATTAGTCCATTAGAGTTGGATTTTAAAATCTCCCGTTAAGCCACTTTTATTGACATTCTTAATAATACTTGGCAAGAATATTCTTCTATGTCAGTAATGCGTACTTGAAGTTGTTTGTTTCTATAGCGATGGGGTACTGTCATGGAAGCCATTTCGACACAGATCTGATTAACTGCCAGAAACTACCAAAATAGCTCCATGTTGTTTAGAACTGTTTGCTCTTTCCTATCACACGCCCGTATAGCTTACATCAGTGGTGTAAATAACGTGCTTTTGGTAAATTGTGTTTGTATTTTCACGTGGCCGTATATGTCAAGGCCGCAGAGAAACATAACCGATCAGCTGAGTTGGCGTTACTCTCCAGTGACATTATTAGTTCAGTCACCATAGTACATGTACATGTAACTATTACCGTATGACATTAGAATAGGCCTGAAACCTAATACGATACACACTGCCAACATGTTATGCAGGTGCCAACTCAACCCACTGCGTATGTAATCCCAACAATAGCATTCAAATCAAATATTGTTATTTAAACATTAATAATAAATCGACATACCTGTACCAATGTGTTTTATTATTTGAAAATATGTGCATAGAAAAGTTTCTCTACTATTGTAGGTCATCTATTACCAAATGCGCACATGCATATTAAGCTTCTCGTACTTAATAAACTTGTAGTAATATTTTACTGTGGGTGGGAGGATTCTTGCATTCCTAAGGGAAATGCTACATACAGTTCACATGGGGTCAGCATATAGAAACTGCTCACAGCTCTGTAGTATTTTCTCTCACAACCGTTATCTCCGACCTATCTGAGGACAATGATTGGTTGGCAATAAGCCAACCTTCTGACTATTCGGGTCAGGGAAATGTGAGAAACTAATGTGAGAAATATCTAAAAATTGAAACCAGAATGGGGCTAATGACAGCAGTAACACGAACAAACTATTGCACTTTATAGAAAAAATTATTCAAACTAAATTTCTTTATTTCTGGTAAATTATAGGTTAATTGTAGTTATAGCACCCATTGGAAAGATCCAAAATGATGTCAATGAACCGCCACTTCTTTGCGTAGAACTTTCAGGTTGTAAATATTAAATTCAAATACGATTATATAGATCATTGACCATCAGGATTGTGAATAAAACGTTTATCGCAAGTCAAATTTTAAAGTGTCTGTATATAGATTCGGGTTCTTCTTGTGCACCGAGTATGTATTGAATTTGTACTACCAGGCTTTAATGATAACCCCAAAGGCTTAGGTTTTTTAAAGAGTCTGTTACACACAGCTAAAATACATGTTCACAGAAAACATGCCTAAGAGACAAAAAAAAAAACCCAAACAGAAAAAACCCAAACATTAAAAGGTATTTAAGTGGCAACCAAGAACAGGTCTTCTGCTCTTACAAAATTTGATGTTTGATTAGGGCTAAAACGTCATAATTACACGTTTACTACCGTATAAATAGTAATTAGGTTTGGAAACTGATCTAGCCTTACCTCTGGTTTTCTTTAAAATAAGCTGAGTATTGAATCCTGACAGCGGAATTTATCACAAGTACATCACAAGAAGTTAAACAGGACTTCAGTTAGTTAGAGGAAGAAACAAGTACGGTCTCAGGACACCTCCCTGTACGAACCTTCAATATCCGCAGTTTCTTCGCACTCATTTGGCAGTAATTCCATCTTGGATGCTGCTCGATTTTCCCCAAGGCGTTCGTTACCACAAGTTCCGGGTTACTTTGCCTCGTGAAACAAAAACATCTTTCTTGCAGTCAGATCAGTCTACTGCGAAACCGTCTATTAATAGTCTCTATTTTTTCGACCCATCTTACCAGCTAAGAAAAGTGAAGTGTTTATCTGAAAATAGTTATCATCTTCTGAAGCTGTAAGATCAACATTGCCAATACATTTGGTAGATTCCTATTTCATATAGACGACTCCCAGGAAAAAGATTGGCCCATACACTTGGCTGGCACTTTGTTAGTGAGTCTCAGAGTTAACCTGAATCTTCCCCTCCCCGCCGTCCCTTCTCGCCTCCTCCCTAAGTCATAAGAATTGGGGGAGGGTATACTGACCGCTGACTACACTCATGCCTTGTTACCATAGATACCAGACTCTACTTACAGTCTTATCTAGATGTATTAGGTATAGTGAGTGTTTCAGCTCTCTTCAACACTAGCTCACTAACATCTATATATATGCCTCAAGAGGTACATTCAAATGAAAACCGACATTTTGTACGACTTCACATGTATCTTTATATGCCAAAGTTTAATACAATACAAGTTTAATATGCAAACATAATAAATCACAATGCCAGAAAATGATACACTCTGAATTAAAAACAGATCGTTGGGACGGAGCTTCATGTTACCCTGGGGCTTTCAGAGCTAAGGGGCAACATGAAGCCGATCTGTTTGTGATTTTTTTGTGTAACGCCGTGTGATTGTCCTGTATTTGTCCTGTCTTGTCTTTGTTTGGTGCCAGTGCGTCGAGAGTGGTTTCCTTCACCGATTGGACTGGCACGCCGTCAGTTGAGTGAAATAACCTTAAATACAGCGTTAAACACCAATCAAACAAATAAACAAACTGCGTTAAAGCGCTGTACATCTTTCTCTCTTTCCAAATCCTATCTTAAGTCATAATTGTTAAAATGAGTGAGCATCTGTTGGAATTCTAAGATTTATTTTATTCCAATGATTTCCAGCGCTCAATATGTAATTATTTTTTAATAACTGTGAAATTTTTCTAAGCCAATGTTTATTCTTTTTTAATACAACGGGTTGACATTTTCACGTCAGTTGAAATCGTGTAATAAATTTGTTCTTGTATTTATACAAACACCCTTCCAGTTCCTTGTTTTATTCAGTTAATGAAATACTATAAGACCTTTGTGGGTTTTTTTCCAACGAGACTATAAAATATTCGTTTTTTATTTTATTTATTTTTCACATCAAATGTGTTATGCCTGTTGCAATGGTGAACATGTGTTTATTAATTTAGTGTCGTAGAAGTTTTGTATTGCCGTCTTTTGAAAACATACTGACTTTACTAAATAATGAACAACTCAAATGTAGGGATTAATGCTGTTTAAAACTAACGGTATATAAGTTCCAAAGTTACATACACATATGGCAAAAAACTAAGACTTACCAGAGAAAAGCAAGGTAAAAGCATGGTTCCTCTATGTGTGTAGAGAAAAGCATACAGTGTGGAAGTGAGGTGAAACGAAAATTACGAACTAAAGGTGACGTGTATAGTGTGAAAATTGTTTTCGTATAAATAGTCCATATAGGTTGAAGGGAATGATATGGTTTGTCTGACTCGTTAAAGCTTCTAGAACGCTTTGTTAGTATTTATATTCACTGAAGGACATATTGATGAAGAGTGCTGGGTACACTTCCCACGCAAGTTTGGCTAAACGGATGTTCCACTTTGGCACGTGTAGGTGCCTGTTTTTTGTAATTCCGCACGTGCGTTGTTATCTTCGTGGTTACTCTTTATATACACACCAGTTCCGGCGGAAGTTCGTTTGGCCTAACTTATCTTTGTCACTGTGAGATATTATTAAGTATACAAATTATTATTCAATACTAGTATAAGGCATTGTGTCGTCTATATAAGGACAGTTTAAACACAGTTATGTGTGAATTGATA
The DNA here is from genome assembly GCA_030265115.1 of Mopalia vespertina. Lineage (NCBI taxonomy): Eukaryota > Metazoa > Mollusca > Polyplacophora > Chitonida > Mopaliidae > Mopalia > Mopalia vespertina. Next base: position 11,487 of record JAQQZZ010012659.1, on the reverse strand, counting down.
TCGACTAATGATCTAGATGCTTCAAATCCGAGATGTTAGGAAAACATTACAGAAAAATTTATGACGCATACTTTGGGGTTTCTCCACATTCAGTTCCAAAAAGTTTAACTTTAAAATCTAAAGGACATCCCTCATTCACGCCGACAAAACTGTGAGAACATGCAAGAACTTTGATTGGATTGAAGTCAATTTGACATTAGATAGGTCATACATATATATGGCATCGAATTCCATCATGATAACAACAGCACCTAACGTTAATCCCTCATATTTCTCACCGTGTTACTGAATACAATAGTGAGGTTTGTTTATAAGTCAGTTACATGTAAGGAGTTGGGTGGGGAGGGGTGGGGGTCGGAAGGGGTACTAATAGCCCTTTCTCCATAAACTAATATTTCATCCGTAAGCTAAGAACTTGGACAAAAAATTGCAGCAAAAGAAATGAATGAAAACTGGCCACATGGTATACTGTGGGGCCGTACTAACGCCTGGTTATACGGCCGTGAGGGTAACTTGAAACGCCGTGTAACAAACACACCACATTACCTCAGGCTGCATATCACCGTTTAGGAATGTGCTTCCTTCTACACATCAGTTCGGCAATAAGCAATACTAACTCGATATCTGACATTTGTTTTTAATGTCAATTCATTTCACAATTTGTATTAAATGTAGGCGAAATTCATAAAATGCGGCAATTATTCAGTATAAAAAATCAAAGTACATATTAAAAAAAAACATAAAAAGGCCAATGAAGTATATAATGAAACATTTTTGAAAATTGTTTTGTCAATTTAAAGTTTCAATACAAAACATTGTGGGCTAGTCTATTTGCTGTTATTTGAAGAGATGTTACGTTGACGTAAATATATTCAACATGGAAATTTCTGGAATAAGTTAAAATCTGTCCTAAGCGACCGCATCATATTGGTGTTGTAGCGCCAATATTCCACCACCCGCTAAATAGGGATATGACGACTTGGGGCTATTATTAGCTTTATTTTCTCTACTTCCCCATATCTCTGAATCCCCCTCCCCTTCCCCTATGAATCAGCGATGACACACACATAAGTCTGCCTCACATCATTTCATCTTGAAACATAATCGTTCTAAAAGTGAAACTTCTTGACTTGAAGTAGGCTTGGTCCAGGGTGATGACCGAGCCAGACAGGGTATAAAAGCGAGAGCACATTTCAACCTAGGTTTAAAATCCTCAGTGATAATTGGACCATCCACATCTTGAAGAAGAAAGTCTAGCACTGGTGTTCCCGGTCGCCAAACAAGAGGACGAGTTACCTTGACAACAGTGTTCATCTCCAGGTATCCTGTTACGGTGGACTAGCAACTCTCTTTGTCCGAAATATTCGTTGGAAACACACACTTGTAAGTATACTTTTAAAAGACATCCCTGTAGTGAGGGTATATACTAGTGATATAACAGTGTTATCAGTGTAGTATAAAGCGTATAACGTACGGAGGTATCTCTTAAGTTAATTTAACCCTGCGCTTTATCCTTCTATGTTAAATCAGCATTGAGAGAAAAAGGTTTATTAAAATAAATATATTTTTTTGTTCCAAAAAGAAGGAGGGTGAATTTAAATTATTGAATCCATGATCAGCCATTTACATAGTTAAAAGACTGGAATATATATATGTGATGATTTTATAAATATTTGTGAAAAATTAAGAGGAAATGTTGAAGTATATACCAGTTCTATGGTTATTTGATACAGATGAACCTTGAAGGGGTAAAAATAGCTCGTCTCGCCATGCCAGCATAGGTTTGAAAGATAACAGAAACTGCTGGGAGATATGCGCGACTCCGAACTCGACGGCTCACATATATAGACTTATCCAGAGACTTTTACAACTCTCAGCTGGTTTAGTTTTACCAGAATATAAATGAACACACCTAGAGTAGCTTATACAGAAGCAAGGTCATGAGCAAAGACAATTTTTCCGAGTGTAAGGCATTGACGGAGTAGAAACACACGGTACGCGGATATAATATAACGACACTTCGGAATTCCATGCTTGAAGTCTAAATTGTGAGACAACAGACCATCTTTCGTAGGACATTGTGTGGCTAGGAAATCCAACGATTGGCCTTTATTGCAATCCTCATTTCATTTAATTTGTAATCAGTGATATCTTTTTCGTTGTTGTCATTTTAGGAACAATGGCATTCAGATTACCACGTGGAGGAAGGAAAGTCCCGTAAGTATTAATTCAACAAAACTAATATACTTATTATGATTTTAATTTCAAATGTAAAATTTTCTTCAATATAACATAACATAACAAAAGAAAAAAATAATTGAAATGCTACATAAGAAAGCAGCTATCTAAAGAACATATAACGTACCTCACTGTTGTTGTTAAATAGATTGTGAAAACCAATGTTTAGAGAAATCCTGCAGCCGTCTCGGGCCAACATGTAGGCGGGAGAGAGTAGAATATACAAACGGTTACAAAAAGCTTTTAAAGTCATGGCTGTTGTAACCGCTCACACTTGAAAGCACGAAGGGGTGTGGTTTTTTTTAGCTGAATTGTAGTCGCTTCTTTATGCATTTCTGAAACAATTTTAATATTTATTTTTTATAATTCACTGTTCACTTAGCCTGTCTCCTTAAATCAAGTTTCACATACGACTGCGAAATGCATCTGTATATATACATGTAGCCCTAGTACTGTTCCACATATATGAAACAATAAACATTGCACTTTATCTGTACACTTATTGTGGATTTATTTATTTTCAGACCTGAGGTGTTAGCACTATTTGACAAATATGTAGATGACAATGTTAGGAATTTAACCAAAGAAGAGGCAGTAGCTATGTTAGTGACGGAATTCAATTTGAAACAAGAGGAGGCCGAGAACCTGTTTGAGACATTTGACAAGGACCATAACGGTGTGATGAGTGTCTGGGAATTCCAACAGTTTTATACCACAGTAGGAGACAAGTGAGTATATTACATATACTATTAAGGTGTTCTACTTTAGAGCCAGTGCTACTCCAGTTTCTTGGAAGCACCCTGTTTGACACCCTGCTGTGAGATTTTGTTTATACTCTTGATCTTCCTATTGGGAGATCTAGCTGGCGATACTCTATCGTGCATTCATTTGAATAACCCAACAACTTAGGCAGACTATCTAATTAAAAAATACAAATTATATCCAGAGCTGGTATAACTTATATTTGATCATACGTAAGTAGTTCAGGTGTTTTTAAAAGCCCTGAAAATTGACTGGACTCCCATTGTGGGTTAAAGCTCTACATTAAATTTTGTAATATTTGACAGATCTAGAGCTCTACACTGGCAATTATGTAACTGTGGTAAACATTATATCGTGCATCTTCTGATTCTACCCTCGATTTTTTCACTTGCATTGTGATATAATTGGCCGCCAAAACGATTGGCTTATTCCACTGGTATAAAGCGCTTTACTGATTATTTAAAAAAAATGCTATATATCAGATTTATTTGTTTCCTCCGCGAATGAGACCCCATTATTGTTTTGCAGCCTACATTGACCCCAGACGTTCATTTTGTTGATTTTTATCGGGGTTTTATATTTTATTGAATGTTAACATAATATAAGATATAATTATCAAGCATTTAGTTGGTATCAGACTAAAGGTTAAACAAATTATTTTTTGTGGATCGTTCAGTAATGTGCCTGAAATCGTTGAGAAGTTCAAGAAGCTGGACAAAGACGGTAGTGGTAAACTAGACATTGACGAGGCTAGGTTAGGCTTGGAACAGATGCAGACAGGAACTGGACGCTCCCTTGTACCACAAGAGGTGGATTTTTTCCTCCAAACAACGGCCGGTAAAGACGGCATCATTGACCTGGGAGAGTTCGTCAGTATGTTACACAGATTAAAACTCTACAGAGCTGATGCCCCTCCACCTAATATTAAACTACGTGCTTAAATATCTACAAGAGATAAAAGACTCCGGAAAGGATTTGGACATTGAATATTACAGAGGATATATTACTTTATTAAAGCCAAAATAACCAAATCTCACTTATATTTCATGCTGCTCGCTCAATAAATAAAATGACAAATGTTTGGACTGAGGAACCAAAGGGTCATTCAATCGGATCTTTGACAGTAATACCGATATGAGATGAAATGAGCGGCATTGTTTCTCTGACCGCCAGTATCCATTTGGTTTACGGACAAAACTGTTACCACAGATGAGATTTGCAAAGATCCTATAGTGTCGTGAGCTATAATCTGATTCAGGATTTATATCAACATGAATTCTGACCAGTAAAGTTACATGAAATCACGAACCATTATACAGAGTGCTTGCATTACTTTGAGGAGACTTGCTTTACGTTATCTCACGAATTGTTATATGTATGCAACTTATTCCATGTAAATAACACATATATATGTTGTATTATAAATGTAAAAGAACTCTTGTTTTATTGGATATACCGCTCCTCGGAATTGCATTGTTTATTTTCTCTACATATTTTATACTTTCTTTAAATAAACTTTGAAAACTTTCTCCATAGTGTATTGGTGATTAATTTGTAGTAATATTTTCCAGTGTTTAGATGGTTGAAATACAAAGTATTCTTCATAGCCTCTTAACCCGAGTCAGGTTAGAGTTAACATTGCATGCCAAGGCTATCGATGGTCATCCATGACAAGGCAGGATTTGTTGGCGATTAATATATTCACATTTCTTGAATAATAAATAAAACAAACGAAATAGCTAGCAGGTCGCCGACAGTTCGCTTTCCTTTCCAAGTGACATTTCCTACTTAGTTTTTAGATCAGTTCAGTAAGAGAATAGAACCTGGTGCTTCGTTGTTATAACTAGAAACTGTAGCTACTTACAACATGTATAGATGTTGTAGGATGTCATAAAAAAATAAGACCAAAACGCAGAAATGTGTGCTAACTAAGTTTAGGTTTAACTATCTCTTGAACCACATGCAAATCTTTAGTATTTGAAGTCATTTGCAATGTATAGTTACACGCTACACATACGTATCATAAAGTAATTGAACGAAGGCCACGCTATTTTCATGAAGTTAGTGACAGGCACTCCCTCCCGTCGTCTTAAAAGGAGGAAACTTACATTCCAAGTGTGCATCCAATATCGTGGTCTCAATTCATACTGACATGAATTATATATTGATGCAATAGTATAGCCAACATTGTATGTCAATCTGTCAGTTTGTTATCCTGTCTTCAACACATAAACGTCTGATGGTTCTAAAATATACAATGGCAGCCATTATAGTGTTTTATTGCAAGAGGAAGAGGCTTTATTTTAGCTTTGAAGTAAATCTAATGTATTTTCGTTTATTCAAAATATATATGAGACGGCGTCATTTGAGCGAAATAACCTTAAGCATAACGCTAAACCCCAATCAGTGTATCAGTCAATGAATGAATAAATCAATCAATCAACCAATCAAATAAACAAACATACAGACATGAAAATTGGAATACCCATTTGTGCTGGGATTGCTTTGTGGAATCTAGTGAAATGCAACCCCAGCCCTAACTGAAAGAGGTGGAAGCGCCGTGAAAATAGTGTTTTATTTATTGTTTTCACACAGCATTGAGACATGAAGACTATACTATTGCGGAATATTATATCGCGGCCATAGTGTTCGCTGAATTGGGTGAAATGCAATCCCATCATTCATAGCAAGAGGCTATATTCGTGTCCGAGGTCATTGAGTGGAATTATTCTGCAGATATTTAATGTATAAAAAAAACACAAAAACAAAGATATGAATAAATGATTTATTTTCAAGTTAACGTACGGACAACGCATACAAACGTGAATAGTGTAACCTTACCTATTAAATTTAGTTTATAACCTCACACGAGTTGGTACACCCGGTCGGGTATACATCAGGACAGGCATTAGATATAGATACGGATAGATTCAAAATACAGTAGGCCAGGCATAAGATGTAGATCTGGATAGATTCCAAATACATCAGGACAGGCATTAGATGTAGATATACGGATAAATTCAAAATACATCAGGACAGGCATTAGATGTAGATACGGATAGATTCAAAATACATCAGGTCAGGCATTCGATATAGATACGGATAGATTCAAAATACAGTAGGCCAGGCATTAGATGTAGATACGGATAGATTCAAAATACATCAGGACAGGCATTAGATGTAGATACGGATAGATTCAAAATACATCAGGACAGGCATTCGATATAGATACGGATAGATTTAAAATACAGTAGGCCAGGCATTAGATATAGATACGGATAGATTCAAAATACAGTAGGCCAGGCATTAGATGTAGATACGGATAGATTTAAAATACATCATGCCAGGCATTAGATGTAGATACGGATAGATTCAAAATACATCAGGACATGCATTCGATATAGATACGGATAGATCTAAAATACAGTAAGCCAGGCATAAGATGTAGATACGGATAGATTCAAAATACATCAAGACAGGCATTCGATATAGATACGGATAGATTTAAAATACAGTAAGCCAGGTATAAGATGTAGATCCGGATAGATTCAAAATACATCAGGCCAGGCATTAGATGTAGATACGGATAGATTCAAAATACATCAGGACAGGCATTCGATGTAGATACGGATAGATTTAAAATACAGTAAGCCAGGCATAAGATGTAGACACGGATAGATTCAAAATACAGTAGGTCAGGCATTAGATATAGATACGGATAAATTTAAAATACGTCAGTCCAGGCATTAGATGTAGATACGGATAGATTCAAAATACAACAGGCCAGGCATTAGATATAGATACGGATAGATTTAAAATACAGCAGGCCAGGCATTAGATATTTATTCAAAATACAACAGGCCAGGCATTAGATATAGATACGGATAGATTCAAAATACAACAGGCCAGGCATTAGATATAGATACGGATAGATTTAAAATACAGTAGGCCAGGCATTAGATGTAGATCCGGATAGATTCAAAATACATCAGGCCAGGCATTACATGTAGATACGGATAGATTCAAAATACAGTAGGCCAGGCATTAGATATAGATAAAATACAGCAGGTCAAGCATGCATAAGATGTAAATACGGATAGGTTAAAAATACAGCAGGTCAGGCATTAGACAACACAACAATTAACCACTAAAAAAATACAATATTTTTACTGTCGATATCGATTCAATGACTGCGTGTTCGCCAAATGTACAAATTACAGAACTATAATCCCTGTCAATATTGGCTTAAAAAATAATGATTATCTTATAACCGACCTCGAATGAAGTACAGCATATTCCACGATTCATCAGGTGATCCTGCTGCTAAAGACAGTTTCAATTCAAGTCCTAGTTATCAATTAGTGACAAATGGTCACCCATACGACTTTTTTTTTTTATATTTGGAGAGTGACAGTGAGAAAGTTACACAAAATGATTGCTTTAATTGCACACCATTACATTCGCAGTTTGAAAACAACGGGTTTCCTTTCATTCGGACTTTTATCAAGTGAGTTTAGTTAAGAATATTTAAGTTTAGTACGCTGGAAGCGACGGTTTCTATTTCCTAAATCACAGTTTGTCACTTTCCCATCAACAAATGTGAACACTCACTAAACATCGTTGGAGAGTGACAATCTGTCACTAAGTCTTCACTTAGCACAGTAGGCACATTAGTTCTTCAAATGGAGAAAGCACTTAACATCTCATGGATGACTTCCTATGGCCTGTTGGAGTACATCGCCACCATGTAAATAAACCACGTGATATGATCCTGATTAACCTCTGGTCATCGTTAAGTAACAGTCTAGCGGGTGCTCTTTTGTTGGTGGTCTGGAGTATCAGGCTTACTATCGGATTATTATAAAGATTACTTCAGCACAATACAGTCATTAATTATAATGTTTTTCCTTTAATATAGATTTCATTTTCAGAGAAAATTATTCTGTTAATAAAACTGAATCCTGTCCTATCCGATCCAAAAAAACGTTTATTAAGGAGTCTGACGGACACTTTTCAGATGAAAAAAGTAGTTTTCCTGAATATTAAACACAAAAATCTGAAAATAGCAATACCAGACGCACGTGTCCGGAGCGAGAAACGTATAGGACAGCATCTGGCGGAAACGCGTCTGGCTTTTTTTTCTTTGAAATTTCTTTCAAAATAAAAAGTTAATATCAATTTTCTCTGTGTTTCAGTGCCACACTTATGGTTGAGAAGTTCAAGAAGCTGGACAAAGACGGTAGTGGTAAACTGGACATTGACGAGGCTAGGTTAGGCTTGGAACAGATGCAGACAGGAACTGGACGCTCCCTTGTACCAAAAGAGGTGGATTTCTTCCTCCAAACAACGGCCGGTAAAGACGGCATCATTGACCTGGGAGAGTTTATTAATATGTTACACAGACTGAAACTTTACAGAGCGGATGCGCCACCGGAAAATGTCAAACTGAAGGTGTAGTGATTGGTCATTCTACAGACAGGCACACTTGTCTGAACCTATACGTTCATTTGATTTTACTATTTGCTTTTGATTCCTGTTACGAATATTGTTAGTTGAATCAGGAGGAAGGACTGTTCTAATTATGAAACCCATTGCTGTGTGCAAGAAAACAATTGAGATTCCACCAAACATCAGAACTGCTCACTTATATATGTATATATCTTCAAAAACATATTTACGTGAACCTACTAACAACTTTTTTCCAAAGAAGTATTTTGTGAATTCTAAATTGACCAAGAAATTAAAGAAAAAATGTGAGTTACCTATTCAAGGATATTGACGATCTATATACATTCTGAAGCAAAATATAATTTGCTCAAACTTAGCAATAATCAACAAACCTTTCATATATAAACCATTGGATACGTCAGCATACAACGCCTTTTACGGCTGGATTTCAATGTAGCCGAGTGGAGGGAGGTAACTTATGGCTGTAACCATCACGACGCCTATTACACAAAATACATTCGGATTGGCGGTCTTAAAATACTACAGATCGTTTTGCTTCTGCAACGACTGAACTAATGAACAAATAAACAGTAATAAGAATATATTTATTTTATTGCGATTCCGAGCAACGTGAAATATTCAAAATTTTACATAATTATGGTTTCTGTTAAGTTCATCAAACTTTATATTTCAATAAAATCTATAAATTCATATGCTTTTTGCATATTAAGTTTCTGGTGAAAATGATTTAACAAGAGGTTTGTTTGAAATATTGTGGGTTTCATGTCGATCGTTGACATTGCATTTCCGTGACAGGTCGGGAGGGAGCTTCCTGTTGTTCTCAGAGCTAAGGGGCAACATGAAGTGTTTGTCCGGTCTCGTCTTTGTTTGTTGCCAGTGGCGTCGAGGGTGGTTTCCTTCAACCATCCGGTTGGCACTCCCTCATATGAGTGAAACAAACAAACCGCGGCAACTCAACAGCTATGGAACAATATACACACGGGTGGACAAAACAACTTACATACATCCGGGTAATGCTAACCATAGAATCTACATGCCTTCTGATAATTACAGACGCAGCCTCACCATACTCCTGACAATTCACGCTATGCGAAATGTCGCTGACAGTTCCAGCCACAGCACCAACACACCTCCTGACAATTCCGGCTACGCAAAATGCCCCTGGCAGTTCTAGCCCCAGCTTACCAGTTCCTGATAATTACAGCCACAACATACCTCCCGACAATTATAGGCACAGCACCAAAATACCTCCTGTCAATTACAAATACAGCACCTACATACCTCCTGATAATTCCCGCTACGCAAGATGCCCCTGAGAATTATACAGCCACAGCACCTACATACCTCCTGACAAGTCCAGCTAGTGCACATACATACTACCTGATAATTCCAGCCACAGCATTCACATATCTCCCGACAATTTTCGCCACAGCACCTAGTCTACACATACCTTCTGATAATTACAGCCACAGTAATTCCATACCTCCAGTGACAATTTCACTTCGCACCCTACATCTGACAATTCAGGCGCAACACTTACATATCTGCTGATAATTCCAGCACACAAAAATATCTCCTCAATATTCCCACTGAATTAGATGTCCCTTGCAATTCCAGCCATGCATCACCCCTCCTAATTTTTTACCACAGCACCCACAAACCTCCTGATTAAAAAAATTCCCACCATATACCTCCTGACAATTCCGACCACACAATCATATGCTTGCTGATAATTCCAGCCACACAACCACATACCCCATTTCAATTCCAACCACAACCACATATCTCATGGCAATTCCAGCCATACAACCACAAAACTTCCTGGCAATCAAAACCACAGCACCCACATACCTCCTGACAATTTCAGCCATACAACCACATACCTCCTGACAAAACCACAGCACCCACATACCTCCTGACAATTTCAGCCATACAGCCACATACCTCCTGGCAAACAAAACCACAGCACCAACATACCTCCTAACAAACAAAACCACAGCACCAACTTACCTCCTGACAATTCCAACCACACAACTCCTGACTATTCCAGCCACACAACCACACACATCCTGGCAATTCCAGCCACATACCTCCTGACAATTCAAGCCATACAACCACACACCTCCTGACAATTCAAGCCACACAACCACATACCTCCTGACAATTCCAACCACACAACCACAAACCTCCTGACATGAAGCCATACAACCACATACCTCCTGGCAATTCCAACCACACAACCACATACTTCCCGACAATTCAAGCCACACAACCACATACCTCCTGACAATTCCAGCCACACAACCACATACCTCCTGGCAATTCCAGTCACATATCTCCTGACAATTCCAACCACACAACCACATACCTCCTGGCAATTCCAGCCACACAACTATATACCTCCTGACAATTCCAGCCACATACCTCCTGACAATTCCAACCACACAACCACATACCTCCTGACAATTTCAACCACAAACTTCCTGGCAATTCCAGCGATACAACATACCTCCTGACAATTCCAGCCACACAACTCTTGAGAATTCCAACCACACAACCACATACCTCCTGACAATTCCAACCACACAACCACACACCTCCTGACAATTACAACCACATACCTCCTGACAATTCCAATCACATAACCACAAACCTCTGGCACTTTCAACCACACAACCATAAACATGATAATTCCAGCCACATAACCACATACCTCCTGGCAATTCCAGCCACATACCACCTGACAATTCCAGCCACACAACCACATACCTCCTGGCAATTCCAGCCACATATCCCCTGAAAATTCCGAACACACAACCACATACCTCCTAACAATTCCAACCACACAACCACATACCTCCTGACAATTCCAGCCACATATCCGCTGAAAATTCCAACCACACAACCACATACCTCCTGGCAATTCCAGCCACACAACTATATACCTCCTGACAATTCCAACCACACAACCACATACCTCCTGACAATTTCAACCACAAACTTCCTGGCAATTCCAGC
>JAQQZZ010012648.1:0-11488 GCA_030265115.1 Mopalia vespertina | reverse complement strand
GGTTTTCCACCGTAATAAGGCAAGGTGCAGTGTGAAGTGGACAATCCGTCATCATATAAGTGAAATACCCTTGAGTACGACGTAAAACCCCAATCAAACAAACAAAATCAACCCAGTTATAACCGCGACCTAAAAGAAAAATGTAAACGTGCCATACAAAATTTGATTTTAAGAACTCATTTCACCCTTGCCTTAGGCACCTCAGTATCAGTATCATAAAAAGGTTGAAGCTCACACTCCTTACTGAACAGGTGTGGACCTCATTAGTGCCAATCTTCTGATGGCCAGAATAACCTCATGTAAACAAATCATTATAGGTGGGGTGAAAGTCAAACATCTAACAGTATAGAGCTCAAACAACTGGACTGAACTCTGAAATATATTGTACATGTTGTAAGGGAAAACTTCTTTTCTCCAAGCTGTGCTGTGGTTTATGTAAATATGAAGACAAATCGTAAACTTTTCAAATTTTTCTGTATTTTCGAAGCTAAATGTTAAAACAAAATTAGCTGAGTTTGGGGGTTAGAGTACTCACACTTTCATATCTGTAGGTAGGCTAAGCTATATTCGTCTGTGATCAATGATGTTTGTTTATCTATCTTCCATTGATTGTATTTATCTGGCTATGGGCAGTTTGTTTGAAGAGTAGCAATGCTGTCTTTACTTAGCACTGGAGGAAGATAAACTTTCTAACATTATGGAAACGCTTCACATCTTGGTTGTGCTGGTGACAATTATTGTTGGAATACACCACCGTCCTATAAGTGAAATACCCTAAAGCACGGCATAAAACACCAATCAATCAATCACAGCTATTATATAAGAGTTTGGCATAAAACACCAATCAATCCATTATATAAAATGAATCATTGCTGTACTACATCAATTTTATTCATTGGAAATAATTTTTGTTTTCTTTTTCAGACAACTGAACACTTCAACCCTGCTATGTGACTGCAAGCTTTCTTGGCTGCCTGTCTGGCTGAAGAAAACTGGGTTTGAGTCCTCTGTTAGCGCTGCCTGTGCCCACCCGGAGGCTCTTAAGGGCAGGAGTATCTTCTCTATCGACCCTGAAGATTTCAAATGTAGTAAGTACTCTGTCGGACAACTGTCAGCAGGCTTATAATTAACTTTGTTAAAGAGCAGAATATTTGTCAGCACCTGTCTGGTGCACTGAGTGACCGAACAGCCTCAACCCACTGGAGAATTATGGACAAACAAGATAAATGAACTAGAACAGTTTTAAACTGTGGATTTATTAAATATTTATCATGTGGGAGTTGTTTTTACTTCAAAATTAATCTTTTCACTTTGTTATGTAATGATTGTACAGAGAGATCCGAAATGCAGAGGATTTAGGTTAGGGGAGACAACTTTGTGGTAAATTAATATTTTTCATTTATCTCCCTTGTAGAAGACTCTCCCAAACCTATAATTATAGAGGAACCAAAGTCAGAGAAGGGCTTAAAAGGATCAAATGTGACTCTACAGTGTGCGGCTACCAGTAGTGGAACATATCCCACGAACTGTCAGTGGAGAAAAGATAATGTGGTAAGATAAACACATACAATTATTATTGTTGCTATTTATGACCTAACTTGTCTACGGGTATCATTTGAATACGAGACGACTTCCTGTTGTCGCGGTGATTTTAGAGGTAATGAGCAACAGTCCCAACTCAAAGCTTATCTGCTGGTGTCCTGCATTGTAAATTGTCATTATTTATCATTAACAAAGTGGTGGCTTTTATATTAAGTTTTACATGATTTTATTAATTTGAGTTCTTTGGCTGGACTTTTGGATTTTAAATGCTTCAATGTCCCAAATCGGTGCTCTCAAAGCTAAAGGGGAACAGAAAGCTAATCTGTTTGTGGTGTCTGTATTGCGTCCTGTTATTGTCCTGTATTTGTCCCATGTTGTCTTTGTTTGTTGCCAGTGGTGTCGAGGGGTGGTTTCCTTCACTCATTGGGCTGGCACGTCGTCATATAAGTGAAATACCCTTGAGTATGATGTTAAACCCCAATCAAACAAACAAATCAATGGCCCAAATCTTAATACAGAATATACGAGTGAAAAGAATCATTTGACGTTTAAAGTAAAATAATTTTAAAGTTTTTTTACAAACAATTTTACAAACCATTTTATTTCTTTGTTCTCAGATAATGATGAATGCGGACATTGAAAATTTTGCCAGTCAGGATGGGGATAAAACTAAGTACGTCTCCAAACTCCATCTACGTAACATTCAGGATGACGCTGCTGGCAAATACCAGTGTATTATTTCTAACAACTTCGGCCCAGCCTACTCCAAGAAAGCGGACATTACTGTCCATGGTAAGTCACTTCTAATTTTATTGTTTGTTTATCTGTATTATTCACATCACTGTTCTTTTTAAAAAACTTTCTGACATTTTTGTAGATATCAATTTCTATCTAAATCAAGCTAAGAGACCATCATGTAGCTAGAATGGTAGCATGTAACTCGACTATTAGGATTGTATTAAAAATTATGACAAAAGTGTTTGCCTGCTGGATATAGGCAGACAAATAAGGGATTTTAAAAAATAAATTAATTAAATTAATTCATTTAACAATCCAGAAAATAAGCCCCTTATTGTCTGTTTTGATTAATTGATATTTAATTAACAAGCAGATTTCATATCTTCTTTAAAACAAATGAATAACTCTGCTGTCTTGCCTTTGAAATTAATAAAAGCTCTATTTATTTTAGTCTACCCATGGTTCACCAAAACGCCGGTGGATGTGACTGTGAAGGCAGGCAGCACAGCAAAACTGGAGTGTGCCGCTAAGGGACAACCTCCTCCTCAAATTGCTTTCCAAAAAGATGGTGGTGATGATTTCCCCGCTGCCAGAGAGCGTAGAATGCATGTCATGCCCACAGACGAGGTGTTCTTTATTGTCAGTGTGAAGAGTGCGGACGAAGGAGTCTATAGCTGCACAGCAACTAATGATGCAGGCACAATTATAGCCAATGCCAGCCTGACTGTATTAGGTAGGCAGAGTTACCTGTGAAATCTCAAACATACCTTACTTAGCTGTGTGTCGAATAAAATGTGCAAAGATTTCCATAAATGCAAAATAGAAAGAAAAAAAGAAAACATTGTGAAATGGTTAAAGAGTGGAAACAAATAACTAATTGTTCATGTATATTTGTCTTATAAACAGTTAGCTGTATTTCCAACTAATTCAATTTGCTCTGTTTTCGTAGAAACCCCATCATTTGTAAGACCAATGGAGGATAAGCGAACAAGAGAAGGGGAGACAACTGTCATGGAGTGTTTATCGTCCGGTAGTCCTAAACCTCGGCTTAGTTGGCAGAAGGACAGTCGGCCTCTTGAGGTTACACAGAGGCATTTCTTCACGGCAGATAATCAGCTGTTAATCATCGTCCAAACTCAGCCAAGTGATTCAGGGAAATACACCTGTATAATGTCTAATACATTAGGCACTAAGAAGGATGAGTCTACACTGGTAGTTGTTACTGCTCACGGAACAGCCTCTCGTGTAGGCCCTGGTGGGGGACTGGGAGGGCTTGACGATGAATCAACAACAACAGGCATCATTATCATTGCAGTTGTTTGTTGTGTGGTTGGCACGTCTCTGGTTTGGGTCATCA
This sequence comes from Mopalia vespertina, assembly GCA_030265115.1. Taxonomy (NCBI): domain Eukaryota; kingdom Metazoa; phylum Mollusca; class Polyplacophora; order Chitonida; family Mopaliidae; genus Mopalia; species Mopalia vespertina. Next base: position 7,851 of record JAQQZZ010012648.1, on the reverse strand, counting down.
TTATTTACCAGACTCGGAAAAGGCACGAAGAATACAGCACTACTCCGACTGGTAAGCACTTTACAGGAAATTTCACTTTTTATAACTTTATTTGTGTTCTTGTTTGTCTTAATGTCTTTTGTTGTTTTTTTTTAAATTTTGAAAATAAGGCTAATGTTTCAATTAAATACAAAAGGAATTTAATGATTGCTCAATATTTTACTTCTAATGGTGGTGTATTCCAACAATAATTGATACTAGCACAACCACTATATGTTAAGTGTTTTGATAATGGTGGAAAATTTATCTTCCTCCAGTGCTAAGTAAAGACAGCATTGCTACTCTCGAAACAAACTGCCCGTAGCCAGAGGGTTTATTCAATAGAAAGAGCTGCAAAAATAATGGATATCATGCCCAGTGTGCTTTAAATAAATTCAATAGATATTCCTTTTTACCTTAGCACAACAGGTAACTTGTTTAAGTGTGGTACAAAATGATAAACCTACAATACTTACCTTTTTACTGTTTACATTAGATGAGACAACTTTGCCTGGGGAAGTTCCGAGCTCCAGTTGTAACTCTTCAGAAAAGGAGGGAAATTATGTAACCGGCTCTTTCTCTGTCACCGGATATCACTATCATGGTAATTGATATTTATTATTTTTTCTCTTTGCAACTGAAATTTCTTCTTAATAATGATGATGACATATATTCCCCAAAAAGCTATGTTTGAGCTAGAATATATGTCCAAAAATCGTGTCATGGAAACAAAATATTTACAAGGTGAATAATCTTGAATAAAGTTAGCAAGAATCCATTTGGAATTCCGTTGATTTCTGTATTTTAGCACATGTACTTAAATTCTTTGAAATGTTTAATGATTTTTGCTAGGTTATGTCTGTAACACATTAACAATTATTATATTGCAGATTATCAGTTAAAGGAGGCCGCGTATGATCCTGGTGGTGGGAGGGGCTATACGGGGACTACATTCGGGTGTAGTTCCTCAAAATCACGCCCCAATGCCATGTTCCCACAGGATATAGATGGCGACCATCAGCAGTGCGTGCCATTGACATTGGGCGAGCATCAACCGGCACAAAACTCTGGAGGTATGGTCACTAAATTGTTGCCGCATTTGTTTTCAAATAGCTTAACATCTGAGAATCAGACTTCAAAGTTTATTACATTTTGATTGCACGCATACATTATTAAAACTCATCCTAGGGTAATTTTCTAGGCTAAAGAATTTGTTGCCGCACTGGTGTTGATATAGCTTAATATCTGACCAATTTTATTTTTTATTTCAATTTTATTGAAGGTAAAATCTTTCTCAGTTTAGCTTTGAAAGCACTCTTTGGAGTAAGATACAAATGTTGTTAAATTTTTGTATAACAATTTTGAGATCCTGCAAGCGATGCCATATCTCAAGATCTCTTTTTTCAAAAATAAAAGAAATATATTAAAAATAAATCGGGGAAAAAATCAGGAAAATTTACCTTGAGTATTTTTTTTATTACCAGGTAATAGTGCCTCCAGCTTACAGTACAATAACAGTGACTCTGATTCATTGAAAAGCTCCCACAGTACAGACAGTACTCGGATGAGTGGTCAGGACACGCTACATCCATTTCACGGGTCAAATACAAACCACGATCGGTTAGCCGAGGTCAACTCCGAAGGGGGCTCTGATCCAGAGACGGTTGCTATTGTTCATCGCTATCCCAGCAACACGTCTCTGTCATCTGTCGGTCATGCTCACACGTCCTTACAGTGTCCTTCGCGTCGAAGTACGGCAGAAGACCGACATCACGGTGCTCAGCCACCTGGTCTCCATGACGACCAAGGTAAATTCATTTTAAACCTTTCCATAAACTACTGGTTTGTGTCTTGCAGATTATTTGGGTATATTTTTCATTTCCTTTAAGTAATAAAAATAACTTGTCTATTCTATTATCAACAATTTAACAGAAAAGGATTAATATAGTGCTTTATTTTACTTTCTCAGAGTATAATAAAAAGCAAACTTTGATGGATTTTGATGCAAGATGTATTTGATGTAGCCCATTTGTATTAAATTGTGTCATTATTTCTATCTTTTCCAGCTGTTCATACAAATACCTCTCCTCACCTATATAGTCAAGCTGAAATGGGCAATATGAGTTATTTACCGCCCTCCACAGCGCCCTCTGTTGTTCAGAGTTTTAGTAATCCCGCCCTGAAGCTGAACACATCTCCCAAAGGTGAGAAAATACTTTTTATGATCCTTGCTTGTTATGAATAATTAGTTATTATAGATTACCATAGTAATGCTTGCTAATGCACCTGAGACCTCTAGTCGAAGGAAGTACGATTTGGGGAGAAAGTTTTCCAGCAGAACGTAGAATATGGTAATAAACCTCATTTGTTATGTTTAGATAATAATTAAAGTTACTAGATGGTCATCTTATTCAGCAACACCCTCTGGTTAAGGCCAGATTGTTTCAAGCATACTTACTGTCTTTTCATGCAAGTGGTTGGAGGGAGCTTCATGTTGCCCGGGTGCTATCAGAGCTAAAGGGGAACAGGAAGCCGGTCTGTTTGTGGTGTCTGTATTGCGTCCTGTTATTGTCCCGTTTTGTCTTTGTTTGTTGCCAGTGGTGTCGAGGGTGGTTTCCGTCACCCATTGGGCTGGCATGTCGTCCTATAAATGAAATACCCTTGAGTACGACGTTAAACCCCAATCAAACAAACAAACAAACATACTGTCTTTTCTTAGCATTGGAGGAACTTTCAGTTTCTTCTAGAGTAATACACTCACATTTTCTGGTTGCGTAAGTGAGCTTTGCTGCTCGAATACAAGGCTGGTGTATAAGTGAAATCCCCCAAAACAAACATTCTGTCGTGACTTTGTTCTGTTCTTGTTGATTATTTCTTTGAGCTGAAATTAATATTGTTTTGTTTTAACTTTTTCAGATTATTCAAATATGGAGTGTCCAGTGATTCAGCGGCCATTGTCCTATGTGGGTGTGTCGTCGTCCCCACCGACGTACACACCACCTGTAAATACTCACTTTGACCCCCAGCCCCCTTCAATGACCTCATGTCTGTGTTCACATAAACTCCCAAAAGTTAGGCGGAATCCGCCAGAAGACTTTTTGTGTGACTGCCGTAATAGACAGTCTGTGCCGTCACACAGCCGCGATAGACAATCTGTGACGTCACACGGCACCTCATCCACAATCATTCCATCGTCACGCTCCCCTCATACACATTTATCATCAATATCAGACTCAGGTGACATGTTACATCTGTCACATATTGAAAGACAAACAGGGGCTGTTTAGCAGACAATGTGGATTGCACTATAACCTGAGAGATATACATATTGAGTAATATTTATGTATATATACCAAATATCTGTGAATATTTGTACAGTTGCCCTTCTATGTGTGTGTTTTGACGTCCTCGGAAATTAAGTGAAGATTGTGAATATTATTGTGCTGGAATGTGTCACGAATGGATGAGGGCGCTTTCTCTGTGAGCAACTGGATTCGTCTTGGATTTGAATTGTGTTTCATAAGAATAACAATGCCAAATCCTAATTAATATTCAGCTAATTTTACCGAAACCACCGCATGCTGTGTTTGTCTTCATTCATCAAAGTGCTCAGTTGTTCCAGAGATAAAACAATTTCGTCGAGGAAATATTGTCAAAGTACGCAAATTCTGTGTGTAAAAACAACCTCAGTTTTCTTTATGGTTTAAAACGGGTATTATAGGAGTAAACCTAAGTTATTCAGTTTGTGAATGTAGCCAAGAAATGGTTCTGTGAAGGATACTTCTAGAGTCTGATTTTGTAGACTGCCACAATAGAACTATATCTTGGAAGGTGCCGTGTGCAAAATTCTTATTTTCAAATTGCGGCAATCTGCTCTTCCAATCGGTCACCAGCAATTTTACAATACATGTTGTGACTTTGGCACTACTTGTGTCGCTCACAAATGTGACTTCAGATTTGGTAAAGAGCCTATTGCCCCCCTTTGAATTGGATATGGCATTTTCGTGATATGTTTCTACGACCTGCACAAATATTGTATAATAAGATTGAATATGAAAGTGCTGTCATTTAACATTGTCTCAACAGCTGTTTTGGTTTACATAATAATTATGTATGTATTAATATGTATACTTAATGCATTTGATAGCTGATAAGGCTTGTTCATAACGAGGACTTTATTTTGGGTGATACTGAAGATTGTTTGACTGTTCAAAGGCCACAAATTTAAGACGAGAAATTTTCTACATGATTGTACATGTAGTTGTATTGTATATACTGATAGGTTAATGCAGGCTTTTATTATAGCCTGCTATGAATTTGTCAAGTTTGACTGATCTTAATAGAAGGGTGGTCTCCCCTTGCTTACACAGTTATCTTCCCTTGGTTAGAGACAGTGCCATATTTATTATATTACTTGTAGAAGCCTGTAATATGAAAGGATTCTGTTAGTTGTTAAGTTTTTATTGTTTTTGATTGCCAGTACAAGCTTATCAATGTGGTCCTTAGACCATAAAAATTAATAAAATGTTTCTCATGGACCACCGGTATTCACTTTTAACAATGTTTAATGACATAGACACAATAGCTTTTCTCAATTTAGAAATCATCAAATCTGCTATTTGGAGAATACCCCGTAATCCAGTATATCTGTCAGAAGGCGAGATCTATGGAATTGAAATTCATACCATTTTGAAATTTTATTAAAAATAACTTTAAGGATATATTTACTTCCTTTTAAAAGAATTTTATCTTCTGGCTCCTACAATTCATTTCACCTGCAACGAAATACTTGGAGAATTAAATTTAAAACCCATCCTCTCCAAGTTTTCTTTCAAAAGTCCATGGGAAACATTTTATTGAATTTTTGTTGTCTTAGAATTTTCAAATTGTTTGAATCCAGGTATTGTCAGCAATAATGTTCTGCACAGGAAAAGCTACATGTAGTTTATCCAGGATTATCATGAATGTGATCCTATTTTTACTCCGGCCAAAGTGAAACAATTATTTGGTGATAGATTCTTCACACTTTTTTCTATGATTATAATTAAGTGGGTCCAAATTTATAAGTGTTAAGATTTAGAATACTGTTTTCTAGTAGCTTTTTCAATTTTGATAAATTTTATGTAGTTAATTGAACAATTTAGACTTTATTGTTTCTCTATGGTATCTAAGATATCGCAGGACGATAATGTCAGATGGTTTTGTCTTTGCTTACAGTACATTACTTTACATTTTGTAAGTGTTTGTAAATTTAAACGATTTTGCTGAAATTTTCTGTTTTTGGCTTAATCGATTTAAAGAAAAAACAATTCTGTTCTGTTTTCGTTTTAGAGATCAATAAATACAGAATGCATAATATACTGCTTGATTCATAATGTTGGTTCATTAGAAATCAGACAGTCTGAAGTTAAAACAGGGATGGCCATAATATTAATTAAAGTTAAATGATATTCTATTTTTATTTTTTAAAGGTGGAAGTTCAAAGACAAAATTATTTAAAGTAAATTTTAAACTTTTTGGGCTTAACTTTAAATTTGAAAGTAACAAAATAAATTCAAGTAAGTTTGAATGGAATGTTTAGGTTTTTAAAATCGGAATTCAATTTGGAAAATTAAAAAAAATAATGGTATGATCTTTTGATATCGTGGCATAATTTCAATTCTAAAATAAATTGTTAAGTTTTAACGATTTTAATACAGTTTTAAATACCTTAATTGTGTTTAAGAATTCAATTTAGTAAATTTTTAAAACTTTCTGCTAAGAAATGTTTCGATTAGCTATAATTGGTTGTTTGATTGACCCATCGTTTAATCTTCAGACGCTAAACAAGATTACAAAAAGTGCTTGAAAGTTATTTTTATAATTGTGAAAGAATTTGGGCAAATAGATGTTTGGGGGGTAATCGGGGAAAGTATATGTACATGGTTTAAAATTTCTGGTTTATACCTATAATGTAGGTAAGCATATATACTAAACCAAGTCCAGAGATGTAGTTCTCTAAACTATATATTTATTGTCAGGCTGTCCATCAAGACTGATGTTGTTCAAAGAGGAACAATATGTTTTTGTTTGTTTGGTCATTGAGACCCATGTAACTGAGAAATAAATGTCATCTGAATATATGCTATGGTGTCTCTTTTTTTTCTTCCTGGTATTAAGTTGTGTTTTGTATTTAGTTGGTATCAAAGAAACAAGGAGTTATGCCCGCAGCCATGGCTTAGTGGCTAGTGTGTCTGCTTACTAATCCTACATGTACTTCGATGTACGGACACCAGATTTGAGCCTGCCTGTCGACCATCAGGTATATGAGCGAGTCGCACGATGTAGGGGTGATTTTAATGAGTTCTGTTTCTTAGATTTCCACTGTATTTAAGCAAGAAACCGTGTAAAATGGACAATCCGTCGTCATATAAGTGAAAGTCGGTCATCAGTATCTGAAAATTAAATGTTGTTTAATAATTATAAAACAATACACTAATACTGGTGTGTTGACCATCAGGTATATGACTGAGTCACATGATGTGGCTCCGGCAATCGCAGGGGTGGTTTTTACGAGGTTTCCTCCTGGTTTTCCACCATAATAAGGCAAGGAACAGTGTGAAGTGGATAATCTGTAGATAAGTGAAATACCCTTGAGTACGATGTTAAACCCCAATCAAATAAACAGACAAACTAATACTGGTGTGGGTTTCTTGAGTGGGTGCTCTGAAGGGGCCGCCTTGACTTCAGAAGGATGTCCCTGCCACAAACTGATAGAAATGCTGCCTCCTAGGGCGGGTGGTAGGAGGGTGTTTCCTGATGCTCATAGAGCGAATCAATATTGGCCACTGCCTCGAGTCCTGTGAATGTCGGTGATGCCAGAGGTGGTTTCCTTCACCCATTTATTGGCATGTCACCATATGAGTGAAGTAATCTTGTACAAGATAAAACCTGAAGCAAACCGACAAACTCATCAAGCCTGGACATGTAGTAGTTATAGTGTCAGTGATTTGTAGAATACCCATGCAGGTTGAATTAGCTGTCTTTTCAATGAATATAGAAATATTCACTTTCTTTTATGTATTGAGTCTTGTGATTGTCCTTATTTGTTGAAAGTGGTTTTGAAAGAGATTTCCCACATCCGCACGATAGCAAGTACTTTGCGAGATTTGAATAAACTTAAGTTAACTGTAAAAGCCCAATACAGCAAACAGATATTTCCACCCCAGTCTAACAAAAATATATTTCCATCCAAGTCCAACAGATATTTCCATACCAGTCTAACAAACATATATGGCCACCCTAATCTAACAAACATATATTTTCTCTCCAGTCCTACAAACAAAACATGTTCACCCCAGTCTCACACACATATAATTCCACCTCAATCTAACAAACATATATTTCCTCCTCAGTTTAACAAAAAGGTATTTCCACCTCAATCTAACAAACAAATATTTTCTCTCCAGTCCTAGAAACAAAAAATATTTACCCCAGTCTAAGAAACAAATATTTCCAACTCCATCTAACGGATGTTTCCACTCCAGTCTAACAAACAAATAATTCCACCCCAGTTAAAAAACAAATATATACTCTTCAGTCCTACAAACACAAATATCTACTCCAGTCTAACAAACAGATGTTTCCACCCTAGTCTTACAAACAGATATGTCCACCCCACTAAACAGATATTTCCACCTCAATTTAACAAAGATATCTCCACCCCATTCTAACAAATATATATTTCCATCCAGTCAAACAGATATTTCCACCCCATTCTTACAAATAAATGCTTCCACTTCAGCCTAATAAACAAAGATTTCCACCCAGTCAAACAGATATGTCCACCCCAGT
>JAQQZZ010012626.1:0-11489 GCA_030265115.1 Mopalia vespertina | reverse complement strand
ACTTTATTCCGGCACAGTCTATTTTGAAAGATTGGACATAGACACTTCTGACAGAGAAAGTATCAGCAAGTACATTCTTAAAAGTGGACAACTCATTTTAGCCCAAATTGGACATAGACAGTTCTGGCTCTAAGCCCTCGATGTACTAGAAGTTGCAAGATAGCTCGAAGCCATATAAGTGGAACAACAAGTTAAACATTGAGCCACGACCGCGGATAAAAGTCCATAAATTTAGAATAGTATAAAACCTAATGACAAAATGCATACACAATACTAATTGACTGCTCTATATAAACTCTTCAATAATACAGTAGAATAGACTAAAAGTAGACACATATAGTCCATTTTCATTACATTTTTTTGCCCATAGAAATACACATATCTACAGTACATCAATTTTGTAACGGGTCTCTTCGCAAAGACGTGAACAAGATATATTTTTTTGTTATCTTGAAGGTAAAACAACAAGCTACAACAGTTGTTCTTAAGTGTACTCTAGATTCACAAATTATCAGTATAACTGTCGCTTATCTTTGAGAACGAAGGACACGGGTCGAACAGATGCAATGTCTTGATTTCATTATGAGAGCTACAATGATTGATCAACTCGGCATATCAAAGCTGAACTGGCTTATCAGTGTCCTGGTGGAGTGTTGTAATAAATCAATGAGGCAAATGTACCGAATGACATTGTGCAATCTTTTGCGGATGGCAATTTTGTTGTTGTTCGATAAGCTACACGAACACATTACGTGATCTATGGCCAACATCCTGTATAATATCCCAATAATGTACATTCTCCAAAAATCCCTTCAACAAGCAGTGATCATAAATGTGACAACTTTTGTCTTCATATATTTGTGACATCGTTTCAGTTACTTTCCAAATAAAGTGTTGATCGGGCAGCTGATCTTCCTTGCGTGTGCTGCTGACAGGATTGTTCCCTGGTTGACCTCAGATATATGAGGGAGTCACACAAGATAGCTTGTGACACGTTGGTAACCCGAATTTTTCACCGTATTTAAGTGTGACAGTGTAAAAAGTGACGAATCTGTAGTAATATATGTGAAATACCATTGAGTGTGACATTGCACCCCAAATCGTTCAGATGTCCTAAATTTGCAGGAAGTGCAGAACACACAATCCTCCATCGTGGTACTACACCGGCGATCGTTTACTTATTATATATTGTTATATCATGGGGAAAGGGTTTGTAGTTCCCTTTGTGACTATCTATTTAATAACACATATCTATCTGATTATTCTTTGTGTCTTTGTGGATCTGCATCCTAACCAGTTGACGATTATCCGCATCACTGTCCCATGTTTTTAATTGATCATCAACGCTAAATATGTTGTAAGACGTACTGCACCGTGGGTATACCGATGTTATTGGCACGACTTTCAGGTTGTATGGATTGTCTGAAATGTATAACCCACAAAACAATCTTTGCGTGTCCTCTGTCTGCAGCACCTTTTCCAGAACGAATCGTTTAGCTGGAATGTATATCTCGAGTTAGCTCGGAAAGACCATGAAGGTCCAATCGCCAATATACCTCCTATATAATTTTATAAATGTTTTAATTTATTTGCATAATGGGGATTATTCTTGTAAATAATGTTTCTTTTTATAATGAAATGTCTTAATGTGTACGTCACAGTATACGCCTAAATCAGACACTGAAGGACAAAAATGTAGTTAGCTCATTCCAGTCTGCATGCCAACATACTGACCCAGTGTTATAAAATTATTTGTGAGACCGAGTAGTAATGACCGATAGATTGCTATGTGTAGTTTTGAAAATTCGAGTGACATAGGTAAGCAAAGATGAAAATAATTCACTAAATTCTTTGTGGAAAGAAATGTGAGAAATGCAGTAATCAGACACCTCTATCTGTGTTTTATCCCATTCCTGGTCACCCTGTTCTTTGCTAATCTCGTGATAGCTGTCTTTTCTTAATATAATTTAAATCATATTAGGGCGACCGCTACCGCGAGCGCTGAAAGATTCAATTCATCAAATAAAAACGTGAAGGCTAAATAGTGTGGAATTTACAGAAGTAGGCGCTCAAGGGCAAGTTAAGTGTGTCGAAAGGTGTAATAATTACATCTGTAATGGAGGTATTTAGTTACACGATGGCTCTCCAATTCCGCTCTATCACCCAAAGTTAAACTTCAACTTTGCAAACAAAACCAGCTGCTGTTATGGGGAGTTTTCTTGTTTTGCATAACACAACTGTCCTACAACGCTTATATTTATTCTTGCATATAACATATACGCTTTTATTTACCATTGCATACAACGATATAGTAAGGGCTTCAATGCATTAGTTGTCTTAGTTTGGCCATTTATTGTGTGAGTACACGGCAGTAATATCACCGAGATATCCATGGACACGGGTTTAAAAACTCAACAACCAATCTACGTTGTGGTAGTGCCTGGCATTATACCTAGTACGCGATACGAAGATGTGTACACGCAACGTGGTTGGCTTGAAGCTATTCGTCCGGTTCCTCGACTCCTTGTGAAGGCAGGTGTTTAACTTTAATTATAACGTAGCATTGCGGATGGCGAAGACAAATAGTGACGTAAAACAAAAAGCCAAATACACATACGACCTTGGTTAAAACTCTGTGTATAAAAGTTGTATTATTGCTGCAATTACCACAATGACAGCGTTACTGTTAAATGCGACCACATCTGGCTTACCAAGAACTCTATCGACTAGAACATAAAACAGCATATCGGAAATCTATTCCATTTGCACTTTGTAGTGGACTAATTGGACTCGACTCGTGACAAATGTTCTTTTAATGACACATTCAGTACCAAGAAGAGAGGGTGATTAATTTGGGGTAGTGAATCAACTGTATGGCACCGGAGCCGACCCAAACTCTTGATGTTAAAAAGAAACATGTGGTTTATTATATCATTTCACACATAAAAATAAACCACTTGCCAGTCAAGTGTCATTTGACTTATTTTATGTCCATAAAAGCAAACCTAGAATACATGTCAGGTGTCTGGTTTAAGCTTTATAGATACAAGGTTTTTTGTGTAATGACACATGTCCTGTTTTCTGTGATCATATGTAAGTACCTTTGGAATTAAATTTCTCAACCTTAAACAATACTGCTACTTGATCTTGAAAACAAATGCTATATCTTGGCTAAATATGCGTTAATCTGTCAGATATAAAACATACCTTAACAAAAATAACTTAATAATAAGCATATGTTGTGTTCAGAATATTTTCTATGTCTCAAACTTGTTTCCTAGGAAGGATTGTTTGTTTGATTGGGGTTTAACGTCGTACTCAAGGGTATTGCACTTGTAAAACGACGGAGTGTCGACTCCACACTACTCCTTGCCAAATGACGGTGCAAAACCGGGAAGAAACCTCGTAAAAACCACCCCGCGTTCGTGGCCACATCGTGTGACTCACTCATATACCTGAAGGTCGACAGACGGACTCGATCCCGTGAAAGGTAAATCGAAGTAGGATTATAGTAAGAGCACACGCTTCCACTATAGCCACGGCCGCAGGCTTCCTAGAAAGGATTGAATGTATGTAGTGATTAAACGCACTGCTATCTTGAACCATTGTGATGCCTTGTGAAGTCTCGCCAATTTGTAAAACGTAAGCACTTATTCTCGTTTATAATCATCAATCGAATGCATGTTAGGTAACAGCGTAAATAAAGATTATTTAGCGTATTTAAAGGAACCTGTCAGCTGGTCATGGTACGCCATTCAGTGATCCAAAACCCTGATTTAGAAGTGTATTTTGATTTAATTTACAATACACCCAAATGCCCTTTGTTTCGCAAATGAGGTTCATTTTGGGCTTCTACATCCAATTCCAGAAATAGCTAATTGCTTGTTAATCGGAGTGGAATTCGTTTATTGTACGATTTGAAGACGCTTTCAGAAGTTTTCGCTGCTTCATTGTTCAGATAGAATGACACATGTCTCCATATACAACCCCTTGACCGAAATCGGGGTTAATGGAATGAGACTAACGTGGTAAATTAACTTTGCGCCAAAACGTGGGACGAATCACAAAGCTAGACCCACTTGACCAAGGGAAACGTTTTTACGATGAATGTGTCTTAAAAATAAAATGTTTCGGTAGTGTGAATTCAATGATTGATTGGTTAATGTTTGACGCCATGTCCAACGGTAATTCACTTATATGACTGGAGAGTATCCAGCAGTAATTGCCACACTAACACAACCATAATGAAGTGCATTACTCTTTTTGAAAATTGATGTTCATCCAGTGCAATTAAAGTAAAGCAGTATGTCCTACTTGACATATACTACCCACAGCCTGAAGGGAATCACAACAAATGCGTTTACCATTCTTAGACAGATGGTTCTGAAATTGGGTTGTCTTCATTTGTGTATTGTTGCTGCAGAAAATGTTATAGCCTCATGGCCACTCAAGTTAAACGTTACATTTTACAGCCTTTATAAACATCGAGGCATAACATTAGTAAGCTGTCTGCGGAGATTGCGGGTTTGATTTTACGAGGTTCCTCCTCGGTTTAGTCCACCACTCAATGTCGGAGTAGAGTTACATACAATACCCTTACGCGCCACGTTAAACTCCGAACCATCAAAGAACTGAGATAGCATTGATCAAATTGGCGACACGCTTCAACTAAAACATTTGTATTTGATCACTTATTCATACTGAAAAACGGGAAAGAAACTTAAGGTACCTAAAGTTATGTAACTCATATGACGGCCTGTCAGCCAAATAGGTGAAGGAAACCACCCACGACACCACTGACAACAAAGAAAGACAAGACAGAACACAGACAGGACAATCACTGGAACCAATACAAGATAAAACCAATAAACAGATTGATTTATCTTGCCCACTAGCTCCGATGGAACCAGGGCAACTTGAAGTTGATTGGGACATGTTGCAATCGATGGCATATCGGAAGTTTTTTCAAGAAGCACTTATTCTGTCTGATGCATCGGTTCAATCATAAAGGCAACCACTTAAAGAATGGAGGGGAATTGGCTGTAAATGATAAAACACATCCTTATGATATTTAACCCCACAAAGATGATTTAACAATGAGCGAACCAAAGTTTGTTTGAAACTGAGACCATGGCAATAATCTGATCGTTTCGTGACTTAATAGACTAATGCATTTTGTCTTTCTAATCTCCACTTGTTTGTTTTGTCGGGTCGAAGTTTAACGGTATTTCGTTAAATACAAGTCTATGTCAAGTATGGATCCGGATCCATTGGAGTTAACCGGGCAAGCACTCTCGTCACCTCCCTCCCCTCCCCCCCCCTCTCCTCCCCTCTCTCCTCCGGACAATCTGCAAATTATTTCCATGTATAACTTGTTCCAGCAGTGTAATTACATATCTATAATAAAAAAAAGTACTTAACGGCAACACTTATAGCTGAAGCATATTGGCTCAACATTCATTTGCAACTGATTTCACCCATGGTCAACAATATAGGCCTACAAAGAAATAGAGCATCTGGGTTATTAACAACAAGACTGGAACATTTATGTAACACTCAATCCCAAGCAGGTGTTCTTGACATTGGCATACAAAGGCCTTATAATTTAATATAAATTCGTCAATTGATATGACGAAAACCATACAATAACGTCAGCCTTGAGTTATTCGGCACATTTATCGTAAACACTTTTCACTTGGCCAAGAGGTTCACTCGTTAAGCCGTTTCGTTTTCAATTCACCGTAGTTCTTGACGCACAGTTATTTCAACACACTGACGAACTCTCAAATCATTTAACATGGATTTCCAACAATTATTTCCACAGCCTGAAAAGGTTTCAGGTGAACTCATATAGCGGAAATGGATAGCATTCCTGCAAAATAAAGACAAGGATCTTATGCCTACTTAAGGCAATTCCAGATTATTGATATTGTATTCTTTATTTGATGAATGGAATCTTTTAGTGTTCACAGTAGATCTTCTCATTTCACAGACAACAAGGTGATCAGGAGTAAGAAAAAACACAAATGGAGTTGCCATATTAAAACATTTCAGAAATGTCATTCTAGAAGGAATTAAGTTCAACCTTTGCGGATTTAAAAAAAAAAAAAATCTAACTGCACACAATAATCTCTCGGTGATTATCACATGGATTTGCTCTCAAAGAATATTTACACATTGGGTCTACACAGTTACATTTGTCGGAACATCACTCGACGCTTTCCGTACGTGTACAGATACCTCATATTCATGTCGGGACATCACTCGACTCGTTCCATATGCGTAAAGATACCCCGGAATCTCCTGTTGGAACATCACTCGACTCTTTCCGTTAGCGTACAGATACCCCGGAATCCAATGTTGGAACCATGTCGGAACATCCTTCGAAACTTTCCGTACCGGTACAGTTATCTCGGAGGTATAATCTTACACGAAAACGTGTAATGTTAACCGCCGGATGTTTTGTGCGCATGCGTGGAAATCAACCAAAGTACTACGCGGATTTGTTAAAAATAACACACATCAAACAAGCGCGTTTCTCGGGTAAAATCACATTTAAACGAAACGTTGTTACTTTTTTATGTATGACTTGTTGCGTATTATTCAAATTTCGTCCGCGGTTAGTATCTAATATTAATGTAACTCCAATGACGTCATCATGTCAACACAAGAATAGCCTTCAGACGTAAACAATGAACACGTGGATAACTCAATCATATTATGAAAGTAAATCCATGCGAGTTACCTCCCCTAAAATGCACCGCTGTCCAACAGAGATTATTTACGGTACGGAAATGGCCGAGGATGTTTAGACTTGTGTTGGAACACCACTCGGCTCTTTCCGTAAGCGTACAGAAAACCCGGAATCCAATGTTGGAACATCAATAGACTCTTTCCGTGTGTGTAGAGACGCCTGAAAAATCTATATCGGAACACCACTAATCTCTTTCCGTATGCGTGCAGATATCTCGGAATCCCATGTTGGAGCATCACTCGACTCTTTCCGTATGTGTACAGATACCTGTGAATCCCATGTCGGATTATCACTCGACTCTTTCAGTATGTGTACAGATACCTCGGAACGCCAGTTCGGAAGATCACTCGACTTTTTCCGTATGCGTACAGATATTTCCGAACTGAATGGAAGCAATAATATTTCACGAAAACATGTTATGTTAACCGCAGGACATCTGGCGCCAAATAATGTGGCAGATTTATTCAAACTATGTCGAATGTAAAATATGGTAAATAGACAAAGAATGCGTCGCTTGTAATTTTAACAAAATTCAATGGACTGCTGAAGCCGATTCCGAAGTTAATGTATCAGAGTTATCCCCCATCTCCAGAATGCTCATATGAAATCCAATGTATGTCGACCGTTTGAATGGTCGAGGATGTTTCGACATGGCCAATGGTCAATAATCTGTCATTTATTGCGTGTTTGTTTGCGAAATTATACTCATACAGATTGTAGTGAACATAACAGTTTTGAAGTAATTAGACATATTAATTGCTAATTTTACAAATGCCCTCCATGTAAAAATAAAGTGTACGACTGTGTAGTTGACAACTTGCTAGTACTTTATGACCGCGCCATTATTGTTGTTTGTTTGATTGGGGTTTAACACTATACTTAAGGTAAGTTCGCTCAAATGGTGGTATAACAGCCCAATGGGTAGATGACCCCCTCCCCCTCCGCACACACACACAAATGGCAATAAAAAGGACAACGCCGGAAAATCACAAATCACGTAATAGAAGGACACGACGAACCGGGGTAAGTTGCTCGAAATACGATTTTTTTTCCAACACTATGTTTAATCGCCAATGGCTGATAAGACAGACCTTCAACATGCCGTGACGTCATTTGATAGAGATTTAATACCTCCATAGTGGATTCATGGTGCACCTTGGCTCTGAGAGGGATTATAAAAAAAGCTTCCTTTTTTAACTATTAGATCTATATCTGGAAAATAGTCTGTAAACAATTCAATCAGACGATATACATGCGAAGTATATATTATGCTCAAGATTAACGTGATTTGCGATAGTTTATATATTCTAAAATGATGATTATTTAGTGGGGATATACCTCTAAGAAATTGCCATGGGCCGCTTCTTTATACATTTATGCTGGCGTTTTATATGGAGTTTCATGTTGCCCCGGGGATTCTTTGCGTCTTGTGCGTCTTATGATTTTTCTGGGGCACGCCCTCATGTGAGTGACATTAAGTTTATGTTCAATGTTAAATCCCAATCAATCAAACAATCATGAACGGTAACGTTTAGAAGGAGTTAGCTTGCATATAGAGGGAAATCGTCTTCCTATGCATTCTTTGGCAATTTAGCTTGATACGATAGCAGCTATTGCCTGAGGAGTTTTAAAAAGAACTAATTTATTCTGATCTCACATGAGCAGCCTTTAAGCTTGGGGTTAGTTTGGTCGCTGACCCAATTTATTCGATTTAGGTTCTCTTTTGTGCTGAAATTCAGGATACACTAGAAACACTTTCCGATTTCATTGAACTCAATGCTGACCAAAATAAGTTTCTATTACTATAAGCGCATGATCTGCGAAGAGGTGTCGACCAAGCGTGTATAAAACGTGAGATGCATAAAGCAGGAAGTCTTTTATGTTAATTTCTTTAAGAAAACACAGGGATACAAATTGTTTTAATATGGTCGCAGTTTATGATATTACAAAACAACAAAACAAACACGGAAAGTTGTATAAATCGATGAATGCACGGATGTTTAATGTTGTGCCTCAACGGTGTTTCAAGTACGTCAGCTTATTTCTTAGCACAAGCAACATTGCAGCCAAACGCCATCATAGTATGGTGTATAAAGACTAAGAAGGAAACAAATAAGAATTCTCCACATCTGTAAGCTGGCACCTATATCGAACAAGGAATCGTTTCACAAATCGATCTTCGCTTACGTAAAACGCAATTACCATGGCGTCAGTAACAGTAACAGTAACGTCAGATGTAAGCTAAGATCGCTTTGTGAAACGAGTCCCAGATCTACTCAGATCGCAGGTGATAAACACCGCAAGTTTACTGGAAACTGATCAGACAGGCCTGAATCATAGTGATGGCGCAGTGACCTCGACTTGCGTCTACTGATACAAATGTTTATCACGCCGATAAGGTATGTGGTTAAACCGGTAAGCTTAGACATCTAGGCCTGATCCTATTGAAATTCTGGAAAAAGCACGAGGTAATGTGATACAGCAGCCAATACAATTTACGCAGGTGATTCTAGACATATCGCAATAACTGACATATAGGAAATGTGCTTTAGTGAACAATTGACATATCAAATCAATTAGGTGAAAGGTCAACTCCTTGTTACTTGTATTCCATTGCAGGCTCTTAATTGCACCAGCATTCAATTTGGAATGTAAATCATCTTTATATAAATCTTATCACATACATGTAGCTGAATTAGTAATCTTATCTCCATCCACCTGACTACCCACTCTATTATCTATAATTTTATTGTAGAAAAGGAAAATTAGACTCGAATCTAAGGCTTGCAGGGTCAGATCTTTTAGCCAATGAGCTACAAAGGCTTACGGCAGAACGACCCTGGATTTTCACTCAGTAAAGGCTCTGCGAGAAACATCGGTACAGAGCCACTAAATAGCGCATTTCTTATCGAGAAGTAACTCGCAAATGTTTGTTATTGGTTTGGTTATTTTAATAATCTGTTTCGGGTAAACATATATTTTTATTGTAGAGAAGGTCAATTTTGCTTGCCTCCACCGGTATTCGAACTTAGGTCTCTATAATCATTCTGCACACTCTTCACTTGGACATTTCACCGTATTTATTAAACTACTTTTATATTAGGATATAGCTTTCAACCTCTCCTGTCCATTGACAGTTAATATCTGATGGTAATACAGGTATATGTATCGACACGTGCGTTCTGTCACAAAACAAAAAGTGGTTATCCAGACTTAACCATTAACTTGGTACTAGATCCTTGGTCGCTTTTCAATACCAGCATATATATATGTCGAAACGGGAGATCTTTTTGACAAAAGAAAAAGCGGTTATCCAGAAATTAAAAGCTTAACTAACATGGTATTAAATCCTTGGTGGTATTTCAACCAAGTTCAATACAGTAAGGACAATACAAACACTGTCATGTTATATCTAGTGGTAGTCACATGTTCTTTCCATTAGCGGTTGTATGATATTGAATCCGAGGCGCTATCACGTTGCTACGAACGTTTGCACATGTTATCTCTATCTCCAATGTTATTACGATAGGTCGTTCGCGATAGTTTGCCAAAACCTATTTAGCTTGTTGATTGATTGTACACAAATCAATATGTAATTGATACCTTTTTAATAAGGAAATAACCATGCTCCATTTCGTGGTTTGCCGCCCTTTATGCAACGTTTTACGCGACACGTTAGCGGAACCGATAAAACGGGTGTTTTACCGCAACGGAATATAAGTTCGTTTAAATCCAAATTGCGTTGTGTTTAATTTTCACAAACAAAATATCAGAATTATGAAAATAAAATACTACTTTTAAAATTTGTGAGATATAATGGGAGCAAAGATGATAAACATCGTTTTACTTAAATGAAATCATCTCCTTTCTATATGTCATGACGTACAGTTCCGCACTAGCATGTGTACGCGCTGCGTAGGACATCTTTAAGCGGGATTGTGGGCTTTGAGCAGTTGGGTGTATATAGTTGAAAATATGTTTGATGATTTTTTCTGCATGTACATGTACTCATTCCGTTTCTTGAGACCGAGACGACAGATCTTCGTCGGCTACTTTCTCATTAGTATTTTATTTATCTAGATAAGTTTTTGCTGAGGTACTGCTGCTTTAATGGCACAATATATTTATATTTACATAAATGAACTCTCCTACTATCAGTTTCGTTGTCCCTGCTGCTTGTGTGGCGTTCTATGTTTTCAAGTTTTGCAGAGGAAATCAGCTACGGGGCTTCGTGATAACATTGGCTGCACTATCTGATTCGATGTCAAGGGCATGTCACCTTCGTGTCACATTCTTAGTAAACTGTTAAAACTAACTGTCATATATTTTCTGTATCTGATTCAACACTGCGGAATACAGTATAAGTCTGTCATGTTTGCTCACATTCTGTACGAGATTTGACACCGCGTATCAATACAAAAAAGTGGGCGTGATATAGCAACATTTGCGACGGCTAATCCTAAGTTTTACGGTAACAAAACGAACCGATCGACCAATCAAATTGCATATGCAAACTAAATTGGATTATAATACAGTTAAAGCCTCAATCTTGGGAAACTCGTTTTAATTATGGGCTAGTTGGTTACATACCATTATGTCAAACTTCCTTGCGGTCAGAGCTAAAGGGGAACAGGAAGCCGATCTGTTTGTGGTGTCTATATTGCGTCCTGTTCGTCCTGTATTTGTCCCGTCTTGTCTTTGTTTGTTGCCAGTGTGTCGAGGGTGGTTTCCTTCA
>JAQQZZ010012615.1:0-11489 GCA_030265115.1 Mopalia vespertina | reverse complement strand
AACAGAGAACCTTCAGACCTTTAGAACAGAGAACCTTCAGACCTTTAGAACAGAGAACCTTCAGACCTTTAGAACAGTCAACCTTCAGACCTTTGGAACAGACAACCTTCAGACCTTTGGAACAGACAACCTTCAGACCTTTGGAACAGAGAACCTTTGGACTTTTGGAACAGAGAACTTCAGACCTTTGGAACAGAGAACGTTCAGACCTGTGGAACAGACACCCTTCAGACCTTTGGAACAGAGAGCCTACTGACCTTTGGAACAGAGAACCTTCAGACCTTTGAAACAG
Source organism: Mopalia vespertina (assembly GCA_030265115.1). Classification (NCBI taxonomy): domain Eukaryota; kingdom Metazoa; phylum Mollusca; class Polyplacophora; order Chitonida; family Mopaliidae; genus Mopalia; species Mopalia vespertina. The sequence continues at coordinate 11,197 of JAQQZZ010012615.1, read as the reverse complement.
AGAACGTTCAGACCTGTGGAACAGAGAACTTTCAGGCCTTTGGAACAAAAAACTTTCAGACCTTTGGAACAGAGAACCTTCAGACCTTTGGAACAGAGAACCTTCAGACCTGTGGAACAGAGAACGTTCAGACCTTTGGAAGAGACATTTCTCAAGCCAGTGGGAACTGCACCAGATAACCTTATTACCATACCAGAAAGGTTTACAGGAGCAAACCTTTGCATCAGAGGACAGATATTCAAACCAGTGAACCTTTGCATCAAAGAACCATCAAAACAGCAGGCCGATAGAACAGATATTCAAACCAGTGAACCTTTGCATCAGAGAACCATCAAAACAGCAGGCCGGTAGAACATTTATTCAAAACCAGTGAACCGTTGCTACATAGAACCATCAAAACAGCAGGCCGATAGAACATTTAGTCAAACCAGTGAACCGTTACAACATAGAACCATCAAAACAGCAGGCCGATAGAACATTTATTCAAAACCAGTGAACCGTTACAACATAGAACCATCAAAACAGCAGGCCGATAGAACATTTATTCAAACCAGTGAACTTTTGTAGCAAAGAAAGTCTTTCAAACTAAACTAGCAAACTCTATGCAGAATGCTACATGATAATAAGGAACAAGTTATGGAAATAACTTCTCATAATAAAAGCTTTGAATTTGCAGTGTTGAGTTTCCTGAGATGAAATTAATATTGAAGACACTCTGGAAAATAAAAAGTTATTGAACAGCTGAACAAAAAAAAAAGAAAATCCTAAACCATTTGCTTATCTCCTTTTCATAGAAACTTGTTGACAGTCATGTGTTAAGGTTATAAGGTTTACAGAACACTCAATCAACAGTTTAAGGTTAATAGAATACTCAAACATCAAAGGATAGTTTCAATCCAGCTATTAAACTGTCACCGAGACTAAAAAGTTGTATAAAAACCCTGAAGAATCACCATAGTGACCACAGTATTCCCCAAACAAAAAAAAGGAAAAAGAATTGATCTGTTAGAAACCACTGCAGAATTTTATTGATTTTTTCATACAAAATTTATGGCTTGGATAACAAGGGTGGCATTACCAACAACAGCAATGAGGTGTCTTAATATGTTTTCTCATTTACTGCTTTTGCACATTATGTTTTCAATTCTCTTAAAAGCAGCAAGAAGAACCAAAATTAGAGAAGACCATTGAAAAAAAAACTTTTTTTTAAATTTTTATTTGCCAAAAAAATTAAATGCAGATAAAGGGGCCCGTCATCCAACTTATCAAATTGTTGTGGCCTAAAATATTCAGCTGCTCTAACAACCTTGACTGGTTATCAGAAATAAATCAATCGATCATACGCGTAGATCTAACTGTTACCTGAAGAAAAATCTTTGATAAACAAACAAGTAAACTTTTTGACGTAACCACTACTGGAAGCATAGTTCAAATGAAATCCCATGTCTTGAGGGAGAAATTTAAAAAATAATGTATGAGACATTTGACTTTTGATCCAAGAGTGGATGTTGCTGACTTGGGAGTGTTAAATGATGTTAGATGGCTGATATGTACCATGTAATCAATCAACCATTAACTGTTAGCTAGATTAAATGCTTGCTAAATATCAATTGATTGATTGAGTGATTGATTGATTGGTGTTTTACGCTGTGCTTTATGGTTTTTCATTTTATATGACAACAGTGTATTTCAACGATAATTGACAATAACACAACCAAAATGTGAAGCGTTTCCTTAATGTTGGAAAGTTCATATTCCTCCAGTGCTAAGTAAAGACAGCTTTGCTACTCTTCAAACAAAACTGCCCTTAGTCTGAGAGCACTAAATATCAAACCAATCTTGTTACACCTGAGATAAATTCCATGTTACACAAGCTAAAGCAGATTTCTTGAAATTGGAGAAACTATACAATTCCTGTGAATCTATATAACTGAAATCTTGACCTTTCTCTGTTGAAGCTTTGAGACTGGAGATGCCTTGTAAACTTAACATGGACTTAACATCCAACCAGCTGATACAGAGACCAAGGCTTGTTAACAAATCTAACAGGAAACACCTTTGTTTATGAACAAAACAATACCAATTATCACAACAGAAAGTTTGCCAATAATGCGAAAAGCTCCTTTTGATATACATGTCAAAGAGTTTCTTGGTGGCACTAAAAGAAACAATTTGTTACGGTTAACCTTTCCATCTGTAGACATTTTGTCGGTAACACAATGATCTCTTAGAATGGTTTAAATCAATAGTACTGTTTTATGGACATAGCTGTTGTCTTTGCTATTCTCAGTTTCGGCTCCTGACTTCAGGTATAAAAGAGAAATATATTCCAAAGAATCATGATCAAAACTGTATCTAGAGATGCTGCCATTTCAGCATCTTAATTATCCCAAAAAGGTGTTGTATAGACCCTGCTTATATTGTTCTTTGACACACAGTCATCAATGACAAGACTTTATCTCCAACAACGAAAACTAAACTTCCCAGTGATTTGACAAAAAATGGAATAAAGAAATTAATATTTCATGCAGTGGGAAAAAATTTCTAGTTGTTTCCATGATTTGCTTTGAATGTACACTGTATGTGGCCTGGGGAGATGTATCTATTTAGCTGTCTATTAACCAATACACCTGGTCCACTTTATGTGAAAGTACTGATGACACTAGAAACACAATTAACATCTTGCTGGACCCCTTGGGCTAAAAATTGAAAAAACAATTTTATCCTTTTCAATTTAAGTTTACACACCTAGTTTATGACAGCGAAAAATTTACTTAAAAAAGTCCAATTACAAATAGTTAAATTTGAGCCCTGAATTGAGTTTTATTGCAAAATCATTGACAAGATGTTATCCCAGAGATTAATGAGATTAGATTAGGCTCCCCACGGTAGGCCCTTTCGCCATACATTGAGGTGTAGCTCCAGCAGTGAATGAAGTAACATCATCTGTATTAAACCAAATATCTAACACCTGAATAGAAGTATTAAATTGGCTTATCACCTCATCGGTCAGATTAAATATAGATGGAATAAATACATGTAGCCAATCTTTAAATGCATATTTTAGACACTTCAGATTTCTGCAGATTCGACAAAGAAACTTGCTTATTTCTAAAAAATGGGCTTCAAATTCTAGGAGTATTCTAAAAAATAAACCTTTTTACTTACTGTTATAGTTATTACAATCTGAGTCACAAAACATCAAAAAGGCATTGTATTTTTAGTCAAGATTAATTCAATTACAATAAGTCCCAAACTGACAATTTGACCTTCACCAAAAGTTAATATTTATAATCCAGAGTATCTAAGCTTTTCCAAAATATATTCATTCACAATATTCCATCCTATATGATTTGAGATCATAAGCTTAGAAAAATAGTTTTCCTTATAATCAACCAAAGGGTCCTCCAGCAAGACCTTAATACAGACAAAAGGCTACCGTCTCCATATATGCCTCTTTTGATTCTACAAAGAAAATATTCATCAGATTTCGCATGGCAGACACAAAGTTGTTTGATGAGGTTGACATTTACTGGGAATAAATCACTGCTAAGCCAATTTGAGGAATTGTAATAAATGCTGGCACAGCAGTTACAGTCATTGCCCAGTTGTATACTGCCCAGAGCCTACGAGACATTCTGTGGGAAAATGCAAGAACTATTTGACGAAGTTGACATTTACTGAAGTGGAATCACAGTGATTTACTCGGTCCTTGTTAAACGGCGTGTAACCATGGTGAAGGTTGGAATGGCCGTTCAATAAGTGCATTTTCTCGCCATGTTCCAAAAACTCCTCTGGAAGAAAAGGAAAGACTTTCTTATATGGTGTTAGTAAAAAAAAATTATTGATTACTGATTTACGCTTACTCAAGGGTTTTTCACTTATATGATGGCGGTGTATTCCAACAATAAATGAGATCAGCACAACCATAAACTGTAAGGTGTTTTGATAAGTTTGAAGGTTAATAGTCCTCGGGTTCTATATAAAGACACCAATGCTAGTGTCCAAACAAACTGCCCTTAGCCAGAGGGTTTGTAAAATAAAAGTCTGCTAGATATAAGAATCAATGTTTCAAGCTGTTAGATCTGGGGTTTAACCATTGTGATTAGCTATTTCATTCTGATGATGACAAGTCAACCCAATGGGTAAAGGAAACCACCCTAGATGCCACTTGGAAAAACAATAACAAGATATAAAGAAAGCACAATTTATGAATAAATTGCTGTAATGTTTATGTCATACCTTGACAGCTTTACATATCTGAATTTCTGCTCTAAACATTATGAGTAATAAGATTTAAAGTGTTTCTTGAATTGTTAAAAGATTTTATATTAAATTGAAAGCAAAAAATGGATATACATGTAAGTAATAAACATATTACTTCATAGGAAAAGATAGACATTGTCAAGGTGTTCATAATACAACACAAACATTCAGTGGATTAAGTTTGACAAAAACATTACTATTAACAAGCAAAATCTACACCTCTCTCAAACTCTACACAAAATCTTGTTTGAAAGAAAGTTTTTGTAAAACTTGTGCAAATTACACACCTCATATCTTTAACAAATGTGACAAACATTAACAAAATCACAACATCAAGATAATTTGAAACCATATACCTGTTTTCATAAACCAATTTAGAGTAGAATGTAAATAACAAATAAAAGGTGTTCACAGCTCTAAATATACAATACTTTATTAAAACACACAGAGGCATGCTTTGAGTATAGGTCTAAGAAAGAGCAATGTTCTTTGAAAATGTGAGAAGCACTTAAAAAAAGGCCCTTTCTCAGGGTCAAGAGAATTTTAAATTATCAAGACATTCGTTTATAAAATAAAGAGAAAAGTTTCTGAATTTTCTTAAACCAATACGATGCATTTTAAACAGTTTTAAACAGATCTATTTCTACAATGGTCAGCTGTGTCTTAAATTTTACACCTTCCTCATCAACTGCTTGAGTATTTGAACCAAAGTGTTGAGGAGTTTGTTTTCTTTGCATCAATTGCTTAAGTAAGGTTATTTTACTCATTGCAATGCAGTGATTCCTTGTGACATCACAGGCTGTTTAAGTGATTCTTCTCCCAGAGATGCGCGTCAGAATATCCCTGTGTCCGAAGAACTTTTTTTTTTAAGAAAGACAGGTGTAAATATGTATTTTACTGTTTTTGATGGACATAACAACATGTTTATATGATTGGGGATTCTTAATTTCTCGATTAATCAATGGCAGGCTAACACAAATGGTGTAATAAACCAGGCTTGAAGTCCGGAAGTTGAGACAGGACGAAAAAAAAACAACAACCCACAAGTCTTCATGTCATACAACTTCATGTAATATAGTGTATTTGTACCAGTGTGATTTAAATATTAAAACAAAAAGTTTTAACATTTGTAAAATCTGATTATTGCATACTTTTGAATACTTCTATGTTTAGAATGCTCATTTGTACAACACATAGAAAAACGTGACTTTGTCTAATGTTAATATATATGTTATTAATGTTTGTACAGTATATTATTTTTTGTGTGGTGTTTTATGCCATGCTCAAGGGTATTTCACTTATATGACGGTGGTGTATACCAACAATAATTTACCCTGACACACTTATAAAATGTGAAATGTTTTGATACTGTTGGAAAGTCAATCTTCCTCCAGTCTTAAGTTAAGGCAGTTTAAGCCCGCCGCACCCGAGCGATTCTCCGTCGGTGACTAAAAATCTCAAGGAAATCGCTCCGTGTGCAGCAGGCTTGCGACGTGACTTGACACTGTCGGCGACTAGTCGCAAGGGATCAAACATATTTGATATCTTGCAACTCATCGCCGACTGTCGGTGACTAATCTCCTCGTGTGCGGCAAACATGCGACAGAAAATCGCAGCCATAAGTTGTACATCCAATCAGTAACCGTTATAAAGTCACATGATTAACATTTAAAATTATTGACGCATGTATAATAAACTAGCTCCGTCACACGTGCTCATAATGTTCAAAATCAAAGCTGAAATTTCTATACAATTTTCGATAAAAGTCATTTTAAAAAAAGTCATGCCAAGTGTTAGTCACTTGGTATAAATATCAGCTGACTTTAGAAGAATTCTAAAGCAAAAGCTGTCACCAACGGAAAATCTCTGGCAATTAGTCGCTGACAGAGAATCGCTCGTGTGCGGCAGGCTTTAACTACACTGCAAACAAACTCTGTACTGTTTAATGCCATGCTTAAGGGTATTTCACTTATATGATGGTGGTGTATTCCAACAATAATTTACACTAACACACTTATAAAATGTGAAATGTTTTGATAATGTTGGAAAGTCAATCTTCCTCCAGTGCTAAGTTAATGCAGTTTAGGTACTCTCCAAACAAACTCTGTACTGTTTAAAAATGACATATTTAACAGGTTATTTATATATATAACCTGCTAAATAACGTCACAGTCAATCATCAGTTCTCTCTATAAACATGTGAACACAAAAATAATGAGGAAAAAACATGAAAACTGCTGTCTGCATTACACACAAAAAATACATAAAATGTTGAGTAACTATCTTTCTATTAATCAATCAGGCCAAACTATATGTAGGTTATCTTTTCAGTTTTACTAAAAATGTCATATAAAATGAATCACTAAGTTTTTTTATTGGCACTGAATATAAATAACTTATATTGGCAGTTTGGTCTGCAAATTGTCTATTCAGATGACTAAACAGATGATACAATCATTTGATTTAACTTGGACATCTACAGAAATATTGATTGAGCTCTGCGTGTAGACTCAATCTACATGTACATATAAATAAACTAATAAACTGATAACTTCATAAATACACACTATCTAATGTTTTTTCATCATCACACAATTTCTTACTGAATTCCTTTTTATCTTTGCCAAATCAAATGAATAAAAAATGGTTGGCTTTATCCTCCATCGGTCATTGATAAGACAACTGCACTGGCGTTTGAATAATATACGATCTTGTTAGCTCAGGAAATTCACAAACACAACATCCCAAGAATTGCTCACAATGTTTCGATAAATTGACAAAGAATTCCCAAAGCTCAAAGAAAACTTGGAACCAGATTAATCATATCCATTGGTAAAAGCGAAAATAGTTTTGAAAATAATAATGCTATTAATTTTAAAACAAGTTATAATAACATGTTTCAATGTCTCTTAACTTAGGGACCATGTCAAATTTCTGAAAATTAAAAAAAAAAAAACCTACAAATATAAAAACCTAATTGATTTAATTTATAGAATTATCTGTTTTAAAATAATTAATGTACCTGTCTATTGTATATATTTACTGCCAAAAGAATTTATTTTAAAATCAACCAATCATTTCATAATCTGGAAAAACTCTCTCGTTTTTCAATATACATGTGGGCCATGATTCTCATATAGTTGAAAGAAAAATAGGGAAATAGCGTTAACACCAAACTAGATATGTATAAAAAAAATATTTAATGCAAATAGTTTTCACACACTTTTACGCACTTAAACAATGAATCAAGTCTATTATTTTCATGCATTAAAAAAAATATATATATTGAAATTACATACATAGCTTTGGCAGCAATTTTTCTATCTGGATTAATCTGGGATTACAATATACAGGATATGAAGCTCGGCATTATCCAGGCCCAATCCACATAAATTCAGGTACTCAGTATTGTTCTCCTTCATCTGTTCCATAAAGCGTTCGGAAAAACTGGTGAGCTTGATAGTTGTCAATGCGCATGTGCATTACTATGGTGATAGATACATTGTAGCTCATGATAGTCTACCTCCTTCACGATTTTTGGGGTTGTTTTAAAGGTCCACAAAAACATATAAATATTTGATATATATGGAATGTGAATATATAAGAAGGTGCATTAACGTCTCCTCTATTGATATTCACTGTCAGTTAAGTGGAAAAACAAGTAGCATTGAATCCATTCCCGCCCCCCAATGACTTGGTAAAAAAAAAAATATATATTAAAATATACTATTTGCTTGATTTTCACAGTTTTTGTAGTCGAATCAAAATATTATTTTATCTGAATTGTGAATGAAACTATAGACAAGCATTATCATCTCTTTGACGGATTTAAATGGTTTTAAAAGGGGTGCATGAAAAACTGCCATAGCGGTTTGAGACATCACCAGAGCCCAAATCGCCTTCTCTTCCTTCATCGATCGCCATTTTTATCCACGAATACAAGGTTTTTCTACTCCAACATTTTTGACCCAAATGCACTCTCTCCGAGTTATAATAATACTTTCCAAGGAAGTAAAGATAGTCATTTATATGTATTTAAGTCATTTTATTTCTGAAAGCAGCTGTAAAATGGAAATATTAAAGAGTGAAATCAAGTAATTTTCGCCACTGTTTTCTTAGCTTGCAAACCGGTATAGCATCTTGCCAGTTCTCGTGCTCCGGGAGAGAGTTCGTGATTTCATCAGTAATTCAAGGCTAAAGCTTGCTATTACATTGCTGTATACTGTAATCCCAGGAATATTGTGTAGTTGAATGGATTGAATGGTTTCTGCTGAATCACGTGTGAAAGGGTACATTGTATTATTACTTACAATATATGCATTGATGTACTTCAATAGTAAATGAGCACATTGTTAAAATGGTACAGTTGGAAAATTAACGTTCCTCCAAAGCTAAAACAAATGGTACGATTTGTGCGTAAACATACTGCCTATAGCCAGAAGGCAAAGAATTAAACTGGCATAAACTTACTAAATACATACATGTAGACCCCTTCCTGTACAATGTTAAAAGTATATTTTGCTGGTGTATATTTTATGTTGCTGTCTTTACATTATTAGCAAAAGATTTTGATCTTGCTGTATAAGCAAACAAGCAAGCCAAGTCCTACGCTGGTCACACTGGAATGCAAAATTTTCCTTCTCTACATTAATTGTATACATGTACTTACAAGAAGGAGAATAAGACAGGTAATGTATCTTTTTTCAGAGATAATCATTTATTACCTTGTTGGCATGAACAGGTTGATAGTTTTATATTGTAGGAATTCTTCGCCGTATACAAAGCTCAACAAATACATGTATGCCTACATGTAGCTGTTCAGCAATAGACTGTAGTGACCAGACAATGTGGGAATGGGGGAATAATATATGCACAGCTTTGAATCCTTACTGCAGATGACAAATATGAAAAGGCAGAGTTGAAAATAGTTTAATGCATATAATACTGGATTCCACTGTAGAGACAAACCCTACATACTGATCATCTGGTGCAACAGAAAGAGTAATATATGAATGATTGATTGGTGTTTTACACCATGCTTTATAAGGGTATTTCTTTTATATGATGACGGAGTATTCCAACAATAATTGACACTAGCACAACCAATATGTGAAGCTTTTCCATAATGTTGCAAAGTTAATTTTCCTCCAATGCTACATATAAGTAAAGACAGCATTGTTACTCTTCAAACAAACTGTCCCTAGCCAGAGGGCAAGAGTAATACAAACTCCTTTTAGTTGTTAACCGTTAAATCATCACAGCATATTGCCATAATATTGTTTGAACATAATTATCCTTATACATGGTTACTTTAGTGGCTGGTATATAAATACATCACAAATCGGTGCATTTCTTGTGTCTCTTTGCAAAATCCAATGAATAAATGATGAAGGACTAAATCATCTTAGTAGCCATTTATAAACAGTTGGCTATCTTCTTCAGTGTTTGAATATTGTACGATCTTATTAGCCGCGAGGAGTCACCACATCAAGAAAATTACAACCACGACTTAGAAACAAGCCTGTGTGGTTCATGTAGCTGTCTAGTGGGAGTCAAAAAATGCTGGCAATTGAAGGAAGAGTAGCTTGAATGGAGGTCCTCTCTTATCACAATATTCAGGATAGTGGCACGCCGTGGTGTTTTACGCCGTGCTTAAGGGTATTTCACTTATATGACGGCGGTTTATTCCAATAATAAATGACACTAGCACAACCAAGATGTGAAGTGTTTCCATAACGTTGGAAAGTTAATTTTTTTTCCAGTGCTAAGAAAAGTCACTATTGCTTCTCTTCAAACAAACCGCCCTTAACCAGAGGGTCACCAGTCTCACCTGTTAGATTAACTAATTAACGGCTATGCTTACTTGAATACAAGTGCAATACAGATGTTTGTCTTTGAAAATATACAATAAAAATAAAAAGATTAGAAAAATCAATAGATAGCTAATATTTTGAAACATCTTTGCATATGCCTGTAGGGAAAATTCACAACATAATGAATTTTCCTAAATAAATTGAATTTTCAAACAGCCTAGTGAAATGTCCTGCAGGCAAAACATCCTTTCCATATATTTTCAATTGATATATGTGATTCAGCAATCATGACCTTAGTAATATATGAACACTCTACAAAGAAACCACCTGAATGTCATTTAAAATAGACTTTTTAATAAGACGAACTTGGATGCCTTGAAGGCCACTGCGTATTCATCATTTCACATAATTAAGTACACACTTTAATATAAAGCACAACCTATGGGAATAAAAAACAAACGTTAATTTAACACCTTTGATAGAGTATGGAATTGTGTAAGCAAATATCCAATTCCAAATCAGTTATGACACAATATTTTAAAAGTAATGCTTAGAAAAACTCAATGAAAAAATACTTGATTGAGCTTAAATAAATTATTGTCCTCTACAAAAACTCTACAACAAGATTTTATATCAAAAATATGTTGTAGCCAGAAAATGTGTACAGTGTAGTAACCTATGTGTGCGCAATAGAAACAGACTGCATTGCACCATGTTCAAAACAAATAGGGCAACTATTATAGGCTTGTTTGTTTCATATGATTGGGGTTTAACCCTGTTCTCTTTTATGACGATGGGTTGTCCATTTCACACTATTCCTTGCTTAAATAGGGTGGAAAACCTTGAGGAAACCCTTAACCCTGCCATATTTCTTTGCAACATGTCAGTGTGACAAGACATCCCATGGAGATGAGAAGTCAAGCAGGCAAATCTAACCAACTAATTAATTATCAGCCAATAACAGGCCTGTGCTGTAATCTTTTCCGGCATAACCTCAAAATCGGTCATCTAAAATTTTGTGAGGTAACCTAACATTTGTACTTTCCCCTGGTTTGCTGATTTTTTAAATACATAAATGTACCTTGGTGAAAAATAAAGCAAAATTGCTTTAAAACACA
>JAQQZZ010012593.1:0-11492 GCA_030265115.1 Mopalia vespertina | reverse complement strand
TGTCATCCGATAATCAATGAAGTTTGTGTTTTAAAGCAATTTTGCTTTATTTTTCACCAAGGCACATTTATGTATTTTAAAAAAATCAGCAAACCAGGGGAAAATGCAAAAGTTAGGTTACCTCACAAAATTTTAGAAGACCGATTTTGAGGTTATGCCGGAAAAGATTACAGCACAGTCCTGACATACCCCATTTAGCCGATGAAATATACTTGTATTGCATTCTTTCTAACCATAGGAGAACGTAAATGCATTATCTCTCGTAGTCATCTGCTTCGAGTTGATCTGTCACAATCAGGTATATGAGTAAGATATGGCTCAGGCAATCGCAGGGATTGGTTGTTAGGAGGTTTCCTCTGGGTTTTCCACCGTATTTAAGCTAGATACAGTGTGAAATGGACAGTCCATCATCATATAAGTGAAATACACTTGATTACGACGTTGAACCCATTTAACAAACACTTAGTTATCTGTGATCGGTTAACCAGAGAATTGCCTGATCTTGTTTTCAGGTTGATGAGAGTTCTAGGACAGTGTCGATATCGGAGAGTATTGCATCAACTGTTACGGCTCCGTCAGAAGAAGACGTGTCATCTAGTGATGAAGATAATGGAGATGATGACTCGGACACGGCTAGCGCTCCCAGTCCGGCCAGTCAAATTCCAGCTAATGAGGGTATGTCACTCCACACTTGTCTGTCTGAATTCAGAACCTCAGTGAGCATTATAATTATAACGGAAAGTAACGTGCTTTATGTACCAAGGCTTGTATTTGTCCAGAATAATGTAAATTTCGTTTCAATCTAATGATCTGTTACCAGAGGTTTTCGCCATTAATTTTTCCATTCAACAGAAGTTGTATCAAGTCATTGATTAATAAATACTTTATAAGCGACTTAGCTAGGCAAATTATTGAAAAAATAACGACAAATAACTTTTATATTTTGGCAATCAACCTTTCGGAAAATTCTTATTTTATTTTCAAAATATGTGCTGTTAGAGTGAAGCATCAAGTCATTGATTGCTAAGTAAGAAATTAAATGCCTGTGTTTTTGTGTTTCAGATCAAGATATTAAAACAACGGTTAAGATAGAATTACCTGCAGAGAGTAGAGAAGTTGTGGATAGTGGCATGACTGCCATTGTTGGACCTCAGCAAAACCTCACGTCAAACAAACCTTTAAGTGCCTCTCAGGGTAGTCTCCGCAGTATCCCTGATAATGACAGCAGCGCCACGATGAGTGCTGATGAGGGACCACATTCACATGACATCCCACAGGCTCCTCATACACACGGTGCCTCCGCCCACATCTCTCAAGGACAAGCTACAATGCCAGTTCAAGGAAAAACACAACAGGCCATGTTACCTTATTTCAACGGATCTAGTCAGGAGGCCAATGTTGTCCAGGGTCTACGTCCAGGTAGTGTCGAGCGTCGAACACCTGGTACTGCTAACCCTCATCCAGTGCCCCCTCATACCTCATCTCAAGTCATTAGCCATCCACAGACCCCAGCAGACATGCACCCTATCCAAGGAACCAACTCACCCTTTCCTCCCGACTATGCTTTCAAGGGGGGTCATCCATATCTATTTATGGGTGACCCAAGGCCTCGAAGCCCTTACCCCGAGCCACCACACAAAGAACAGAAGCATCAACCTAAGTCTGCCTGTGTAAAAGACCTCATAAGCAACTATATAGATGAAGAACTGAGAAATAAACCCAATAGTAAGTATATGTTTGCTGGCTGTTTTCATCTTCGACTGTGGTTCAGTTACTTACAAATTAACCCCTCATTGGAGCTCTGAACCCCATTCAATGTAATGCAGGTTCCATATTGCCTTTTGATCTGTAGTATATAAGACAGTTTTCATATTGTAGGATGGCTTTTAGAAGGGTTCTTATTACCAATGGAATATCGTCCTATAAGTGGGACTAAAAAGTCCAGAATAATCTTCACAATGAACATCTTGCAATTGATTCAAGTTTTTACTCACATTAAATGTCTTGAAAGGACCAGATAGTTCTAGCGAGATGTCGTATAGGCCACAGTCACATCACACAAAAATTCCATTTTGATGAAATTAAGAGCGAACCAAAGTGAGATTTGTGACTGTATATGACATCAAACACATATTCATTGACTGTTTGACACTTTCCAACATTATCAATAATTGTTGGATTAAACCACTGTTATATAAGTGAAATACCCGTAAGTTCGGTGTTAAACACAAATCAATCTTATCAAATCGGTATAGCCCTAGACTATTAAACCCCAGTTAAGCTGAATGTTAAAGATATAAATTTGTTTTCCAGGAGAGCAACAGGCCATGCATAGAGCAGCACCGCATATCCCACAAGATCTGCGCAGAGTAGAAAAACGTGATGGACAGCCCATGTACATGACTGTACGACCAATGGATCGAGACCCTGGAATAACAAGGGAGTACAAAGTTCAAGATCTGTCACAAAGACCAATAGACCGGAACATCCATGGTTACAAAGGAGATCCGAGAGACTTTGACCCCCATGGGCAGCAGAAAGTTTATCAACAAACTGAGGACCCTCGTAAGGGGATGGTACTGCCACCACCTGCCCACTCTCATCACGGCCACCCTGGGGCTGTACATGGGTCAGGAGATACACATCACCAAACAGGCAGTGTCAAATTAGGGCGACCTGGCCAGGGTGGGGACTCTCGTGACAAATCTCCGTCTCTGGGTCACTCAGACTTCAGGGGTCGCCCAACACCCAGTGGTTCACCTTATACTCAACAGATTCCAGTCGATAGTCATTCATCCGGTAGACCATCACCCAGGCAGATACCTCCTCCACCACCATTGATTAATGCTCGGCCACCCCTCAAACTACCCAAATCACCCCCTGTCAGTGGCCATCATCCACAATCGGGCTCCATAACACAGGGCACACCTGTAAATATCCCCTCCTCTTCTCCTGGGGGTCAGGTTCAGAGCCACAGACAGGCTACCCCTCCTCAGAATCGTATGGAAGGAGGTTCAATCACTCGAGGTACACCGGTATCCAGAGAAGGTGCCCCAGGGTTGGGTCGTAGTGGTCCACAAAGTCAAGACTCGAGATTATATGAACAACCAGGCATGGGAAGATTTGAAGGGGCGCCTGGAGTCAGACCAGCAATGCCACATCAAGTCCCTTATGAACAGGGCTACAAAGCTAATGCACCTGGACATTATTATGCTCAAATGTCATATCCCTACTCTGAGCAAGTGGGCTACAGTAGTACCCGAGCTACAATAATAAATGACTTTCTTACTGCACAACAAATGCATCAAGCTGATCGTCACAGGAGCAGACAGGGTGCACCTGAGAAAGAGGGACGTTCTTCTCCTCGCGGGAGAGAGATGCCCCCTAGAGGCTACCAGGTCATGGTGGATCCTAGGATGCCTCCGGCAGGGATGGTTCATTACGGCGTACCAGGACCTCAAGGCGGACTCATGTATGTACAACATCCCTCTCAAGTTGTTGGCCCTGGTTCAGAAAGAGGAGTTCAAAGATCTCCGCATCCCCCAAACAGTGCTCTGTCTCCTCGGGAAGAAAAACCTAATCTACAGCCTCCTAACATGTGGCCAGCTAACCAGTCTCAGCTTAGTCCTCGACAAAGCCCTGCCATGTCAAATGCCATGGTGGTTGATCAAACTCCAGGTCATTATTCCACCCCTGCTGGACGCCCAAGCATAACACTGGGAACAGGTCGCCCTAGCCCAAAGGGAGACCCTCATCATAAGCCTGATCATCTATCCCCAATACCAGACAGCACTAGCATGCAAGGAAATACAGCAGGTAAAGAATCTTTAGATGTGTTGGTAGATGCTGCTGTAAGTGCAGATTCACTAGCTGTACCTGGAGATCTGCAGCGCAGAGCTAGAATTTCACCTGTCCCTCGGTATGCTCATTCAGAAAAGGATCATCGCCAACATTGGCAAAATGAACGCTCTAAAAGGGAACAAGACCAACAAGCTAAGCTCCATGCTGAACAGGAACGAGCCCGGATTGAAATGGAGCAGAGACGGTTAAATGACCCATATGGTAACCCAAACTTTAGAAATAGAGGTGCCAGCAACCCAGAGCAGCAGTATCAAGAAAGACAACTTAACCCAGCCTTTGACCCTCGTTATTCAGTTCATGTGGATAATAAAGCTCGTGGAACCAGTAACCGGTTTCTTGACCAGGAAAGGCTGTCCGCCATGCAACACTCACCAAGAACTTCTGAGGGTCAGTATCTAGATCGACCCAAATCCAAAACTCCTGATGCCGCTTTTAGAACAGACCGTGACTTTGTTCGACAGTTTACTCCATCTGAACAGACAAGTGATCGCCAAAGTCAGGGTGGAGCTGCTATACTGTCGTCAGCATTTGAAAAAGATCCCCCCGGTGCCCAGGCTATAGCATATGACTCAACTGTTACTGCTGCGGCACTGATTGATGTGATTATCCATAATCAGATCAATAAAGCCAATGAGAAGGAAGCTGAGACTCATTCAGAACATATCCCTTCCCGATTGTTCTCAGTCACTTCCTCAACAGTCACCTCTTCTGCCAACCATAACACCCCTTACTCTGTTAACAGCAGCTCGGATGATCGTTTGATGCATAGAGGTCGTAAGGTCATCTGTTCGAAGTATGAAGAGGAGAGTAAACCTGGAACTGTTATTAAAGTTGAACCTGATGCCGGCTTGATGACTGGGTGTATGGGAGCTCAGGCAGTTTCATCCTCCTCGGTCATTAAGGATAGTATAATGGACGGTGGCTCTCCTGCTTCTGACACCAGTAGTGTGTCCTCTCAGGCCAGCATTAACCCTCGCACCATCACTCTGGGAGAACACATTGATGCCATCATCACTGAAGACTACAGTAAGAAAAAGACTGGCTCTAAAGGTTCAATTCTGAGCCAGCTGGGTGGAGCTGGGCCAAAAGGACAGGCTAGTGGAAAACGTAAGTCATCAGAAAAAAAATTTAACATGAAAATGATATATCCGGTATTACAGAAAAGTCCATGCTGTTATTTAAAATAGTCATAATCTATTTCAAGATATTATTTCCATAACATTCTTGCCCCAGACTTTGTTTCCGGCATTGGCTCAGTGGTTAATGTGTCCTACTGCTGATCCTCTTTTGATGTACCTTTCGAAAGTTCAAGTGGTTGGAGGGAGCTTCATGTTGCCCTGGTGCTCACAGAGCTAAAGGGGAACAGGAAGCTGATCTGTTTGTGGTATCTGTATTGCGTCCTGTTATTGTCCTGTATTTGTCCCGTCTTGTCTTTGTTGCCAGTGGTGTGGAGAGTGGTTTCCTTCACCCATTGGGCTGGCACGTTGTCATATAAGTGAAATACCCTCAGTCTACGTCTTTGCTATTCCAGTGAGGCAATACTCACAATGTATGTGTCACAGCCTAGTTCATGATAATTGACACTTTTAGTGAAATAACCCGAAGAATGCTTACAAACTAGAGATGTCAATAATAAAAACTAAATCCACTTAGAATTTGACTTATTTGACCTGTTCTGTTTTCTTTTCAGTGGAAGATTTAGAACGACATGATGGGACACCAGAGAAACCTTACTACATGAGCAAAGAGCTGATGAAAATCCTGGGCAAGAAAAACAAAATACCCAAGACTGAGTAACTTAACATCCGCCTCAATTCACATTCCCAGCACGGAATTTATACACTTGCTCTATTCTTGCTTTTTTTAAACACTAATAAAGTCTACCAAAGAAGAAGAGGACCATTTGAGAAAGTGTTTTGACTGTGGTCACCATTTTTAATAAATTGTATATTGTCCATTTTGTTCGGCATTTTGATTTTGCATTACTTAAGTAAATTCATTTTATGGACTATATACAAATTTCTAATTGTTGACTGATATAAAATTGTATTTTATCTATATTGAATTTACTCAACATTATAACCTTTTCTGTGAGAAATATTTTATCATTATGTGGCTTATTTCTAATCAAGGTTAACTGACGCAGATCATGAAGGGTTCATATGCAAGAGCAGATAACTCTATTTTTTGTACACTTGTAATATAATCTGCTTTTCACTCTGAAGTTTCTTTTGCCGGAAATCTGACCATGTTTGTTGAACTGGACAACAGATATCAGTGCTGTTTGAGAAATGAGGCTAGCTGACCTGTCTAACGTATATATCCAGCCTGATGTAGTCTTTGTACATGTAAATAAATTGGATTTATCCTATGCAATAATTTGTATCATATTTAAACAACTTACTCTGGATTTGTACAAACAGGTTCATAACATGTAACTTTGAAATACTAAAACTTTGTTTATATAATTATTTTTATAGTAATTACTTTTTTGTAAAAACTATTTAATATGTACAGTTTTCTTCTTCTCAAAGATTATCACTTTGTAAGAGTAAGTTACAGGTTACACAAAAGTTAGTTTTAGGTTTAGCTTTTTCTCCTATTTAATAGATTATTATTGTTTCAGTAAGATTTACTATTTCTGTATTTTGAATTCTCTAATTTGACAAACCAAAATGTGATACTTTTGAGAAGTTTCATACGAAAATCAATCGTTTCACTTCAATCAATTGATTAATCACCCTAATATCAAATTTGTTTAGATGTACTTTTCCAACTTAATTTGAATTCAACTCGTTTGGGAAGGTCGTATGGGAATTCAGTATTATTTATTTTTGGAATCTTTTTGCCTTCGGCCCAGGATCACTGGTTAGCGTATCGGTCTACTGACCATCCTTGGATGTACAGCTCACAAGATCAAGTCCATATGTACATGTAGATCTCAGGTATATGAGGGATTCACAAGTGTTGGCTCTGGCTATTACTGGGTCATTTTTACATGATTTCCTCTTGGTTTTCCACCATATTTTAAGTGAGGAAACGTGAGAAATGGATAATCTTTTATCATATGAAATACCCTGGAGTGCAACGTGAAATACCCTGGAGTGCAACATGAAATACCCTGGAGTACAACATGAAATACCCTGGAGTACAACATGAAATACCCTGGAGTGCAACGTGAAATACCCTGGAGTACAACATGAAATACCCTGGAGTACAACATGAAATACCCTGGAGTACAACGTGAAATACCCTGGAGTGCAACGTGAAATACCCTGGAGTGCAACGTGAAATACCCTAGACTACAACGTGAGATACCCTAGACTACAACGTTTAACTCCAAACAGACAAACCAGATAATGTTTAATCATACGGATTTCCTTGTGGTTTTGTTACATGTACCTATATAAATAAGACGGGTAATCCATACAGGTGAATAACGCTAGAGAACGACATTGAACCAGACTGAAAAAAAGCCGTTCCTCTCTCAAATGTGGTCCTGGTTTTGTAGTTTAAATTTGATACATAGGTTGTTGTTCATTCTCCATGGTTTTAGGGACCAATGTTTCAACATGATCTTCAGCTCAACTCAAAGAATTTTGATTATACATTGTGTCAACCACCTGCTCTATTTGAGTGGAAAAGTTCCAGTATTAACTAATAAGGACAAGTTCTAACAAGTGTTTGTGACTTCAAAATATCCTAGCAATTGTTGTTTTGATTTTTGAATTAAAGCTCAACAGAAATTCCATGTATCCTTTACACTATCTTCATCATTAATTTCATTATCTATGCATAAACTTTTAATATAAAATAATTACTTCTAAATGACCTTTTGGGCCTTTCCATACTGGTATTGCAGATAACTCTTGCCATTTAGTGACCTATGTTATAAATATATATCAGATATTTTTATAAGTACATCTATCTTTCTATCTGCAGGTATTATAATTAACTCAATCATGGTAGTCTTACAATGTTAAAAGAAAGCAATTTTTAAATCTTCTGCTATTCTGTCTGTCTGGTCAGTTATTTTGCCTTAGTGTCATACTGGTCAATAATTGTACAGAACTACAGACCAGTGAAACAGTTATTGGACCAGTTATTGGTCTGTAATTATGGTATAACAATTCAGCCCCTTGCGATATTGGTCTGTAATAATGTTACAACAATTCAGTCCCTTGCGATATTGGTCTGTAATAATGTTACAACAATTCAGTCCCTTGCGATATTGGTCTGTAATAATGTTATAACAATTCAGCCCCTAGCATTATTGGTCTGTAATAATGTTATAACAATTCAGCCCATATCGTTATTGGTCTGTAATAATGGTATAACAATTCAGCCCATAGCATTATTGGTCTGTAATAATGTTATAACAATTCAGCCCATATCGTTATTGGTCTGTAATAATGTTATAACCATTCAGCCCATATCGTTATTGGTCTGTAATTATGGTATAACAATTCAACCCCTAGCGTTATTGGTCTGTAATAATGTTACAACAATTAAGCCCCTAGCATTATATGTGTGTTGCATTGTGTATAGTTACCTCACCAACTAATCAATCTTGGCAACTTGTGTGGTAATTAATGTTTGTCTATCACATCAGTCACCTGAACAGTATTTTCTATAAATCCTTTTCAAAACAATTATACAATATTTTGAGATTATATAAGGGAATGGTACTTGACCATTTTTTCCAATGACTATATTGGCTGATGTATTTTCAGTTTGCATCTGTCAAGCAAGGCTCCTGCTCTGTACAGTATTTGATTGATAGTTTATTACAGTTAAGTGATGGGGATGGGGTGGTCAGTGAGAGCTTCCTGTGTCCCAGTGCACTCTGGGAATTTTATAGACTGGGTTTTTTGGTTTTGAGGACTGTAAAGTTCCTAGTCATCTGGAAACCAGTTTTGTGTCCTCTAATGGACTCCATTGTTTGTTCCGTCTTAACATTGGTGTGTTGTTGTTGTTTTTTTCACCCACTGGGCTGGCAGGCCACCCACCATAAAATAAACTAAATGCCTCACCAAACCCTATTCAAACAAATTCCACCAGAAAAGATTGATGATGGACATCATTCTCTTAAATGTTGGGTTATTTTACGACACAGCTTACATTCGTTGGATTTGTCATGTAAACTTTTTCTCATACCTAATCTTTTATATTTTTTCTCCAATTTTAAACTTTTAGATTTCATTTTTTGTATATATAAAAATTCTATGATTATTTTGTACTAATGTTTGTCTGAAAGACTAAATATTTATATCCAAGACAAATCTTGAACAACTATATATTGTGTATATTGGCTTATTATTTTATGACCTTTTAAATTTGGTTGTGCCTGTATAATAATATATACCCCTGCTGACAACTGTTAAGATTCTTTCCATAAAACACCTGAGATTTGTAGAATTCGTAGTTTTGTTTGACACATTGACCATTTTAGAACATGATGGGAGCATTAGCACATCAGCTAGACGCTGTAACTTTTTTAAGATCGTCTTAGTCTCTGGTGCTCAAAACAAAAATTGAAGAAGTCAGTAATGTCTGCTTTAAACATTGATTTACTGATTAGGGACAGATCCTAGTCAAATTGTACATCTACACCAGGTGAATTAAATACATGTAGCTATTTGAGCCATGGTCCTATGCAGAATAGAAATAAACTAGGCTCATCGATGTCCTGTACTGGGACATGTTTCATAAAGCGATCTTAGATGATGTTTAATGTTATTACCACAACGACCAGCCCGCAGCCGTGTCTGTCTGTCCACCATCAGGTATGTGAGTGAGTCACGATGTGGCTCTGACAAATCACCGGCAAGGTTTTTACGAGGATTCCTCTCAGTTTTCCACCATTAATAAGCAAAGAACCGTGTGGAGTGGAGAATTCGTAGTCGTATATAAAGTGAAATACCCTTGAGTACGATGTTAAATCCTAATCAAACAAACAATCCACGACAACCATGACAAAGATCACTTTGTGAAACAGTCCCCAGATTGTATGTGGACCGTGTCTATTAAAAGCCTTATTATTTTGTGTGTTGTGTACATTGTGTAAAATAGCCTTATCAGATAGGAGATGTTGTAGCTGTGCTGCACTTAGTCGAATCTTCTGCCCTATCAAATCATGGTAATCAAGTTGTTGTGTTACATTATATAAATAATGAGGTTGTATTTTCAAATATAGATAAAGTTGTCCTTTAAGCCTGGGGCTCATACGTTCAATCCTCCATGAAGACATGCAATATTTTTGTCTTTTATCTACATTTTAATATTTATCAAATATATAACACAATTTGGATAGGATTTCTTGATTTTTTAGTTTTCTTTCTTTGATTTATCTAATTTTTATATGGTATTTGTGACCCATCCAACATCAGCTTCAACTTTTATTTCGCAATTTAGAACTTTGTAATTTATTTTATTAACATTTTTCCTTTTTGTAATATTTCCTACTGATTTTACATTTCATTGTTTGTTTTTCTGACTGCTGTTTTGGCTTAACTGTTAGTTTGTTGAGTGTTTGTTTCTTTGATTGTGTTTTA
Source organism: Mopalia vespertina (assembly GCA_030265115.1). Lineage (NCBI taxonomy): Eukaryota > Metazoa > Mollusca > Polyplacophora > Chitonida > Mopaliidae > Mopalia > Mopalia vespertina. Next base: position 1,077 of record JAQQZZ010012593.1, on the reverse strand, counting down.
TTATTTCTTATGCTTTTCCTAAACATTTTATTAACGACTGATTTTAATCCAGATGAACAATATAACCGCACTGTATTGAAACAGGTGGTCTTCTCTTCTACTGTATTGCAGACAGTTGATTCTATGCTTGTTTTAAACGTATCAGACATGTAGGCTAGCTTTCAGAAATTGTTCACAATTGTATATATCCTATGTTTCATGTATGAATGATTAATAAATGATGTCAAACCAGATTGCTGCTCTGCTTTGTTATTCACGAATATGGAAGTCAGGATGTTTCCACCTGTACGGGTTGGGAAGGCGCTTCCTGTTGCACCCAGAGCTAAGGGGTGACATAAGAGCTGATCTGTTTGTGAGATCTTTTGTAATGTGTCCACAGATTGTCCTGTATTTCTTCTCTCTTGTCTTTGTTGCCGGGCCCTCTGTCGTGGTTTGATGGCTTGCATGTGCACTTTCTAAGCCTTCTTCCATGTACTGTTCACAGAATTGAGTCTTGTCTGTCAACCATCCAGTATATGAGAGTCATATCATGTTGTTCCAGCAATAGCAGGGGTGGTTTTTGCGAGGGTTCTGTCTGGTTTTCTACTTTACTTAGGAAAGGAACAGTGTGAAGGGGTCAATTCGTCTGTCATATAAGTGAAATACCCTTGAGTGTGACGTTAAATCCCAATCACACAATCATTGTTTGTTGCCCGTGGCATTGAGGGGGGTTTCCCTCATCCATTGGGCTGGCACATGATCATATGAGTGAAATAACCTAAAGTAGGCCATTCAATCAAACAAATCTCCACAGCCCGTGGCTTAGTGGTTAGCGTGTCCACCTACTGACCTTACCTTGATGTATCCCTCACGGGTTCAAGTATGTTCGCCCCCCCCTCCAGTATATGCGAGTGACATTTAGACCCAGGCTCTGACAAATTTGGAACAATATATAGAGATTCACGTCGTGGCTCACCTTGTCTTTGAGTCGGTTACTCGAAGCGCTATTAAATTTAATCCTGTATTAAATGACGTCACACCATGGGCCAGTTGCTCGAAAGACGATTAGCTGCTAACACCAGATTAAACTGCTAATAC
>JAQQZZ010012582.1:0-11493 GCA_030265115.1 Mopalia vespertina | reverse complement strand
AAATGGCACTAGGTTTATGACCAAGCTGGCTGTACGTAAGGCATGGAGGTAAGCCCGCTTCCGGTTTTAATCAAATGGTCTTTACCTTGTGTTTTCATATGAATAACACCAAAATTCCTTGCTCTAGTTTTTTTTTAAATACTAAGTAAATTATCTGGACAAAAAGAAATCACCTTGATCCACATATATAGATCAAATAATATCTGGGGTCAGAAATCTTTTAATTCTATGTCATAGTCTGTGATAGACACCACGGGCCCTCCCACACTCCGGTGCCCATTTCACTCGCATGTGGTGCCCACACTAGAAACCTGGTTTTGCCGCTGATCTGTACAATACGGAGATTATATCTCACTCTGGTCTCACTCAGATTCCACTTAAATCGACTTAATGTCGTTGAAATACTTTAATGGTGGACACTCCTTCAAGACAATGTCAGTTTTACGGAGAATCTATGCACATAAAAATTTCAGGGATAACCTAAAAATTCCCCTCTTCGATACAAGGTGAGCCAAAAAATATATTCGCCACCTTCTGACCGATCACATGCGGACGGAGCTTCCTGTTGCCCTTGTTCCTTGCCCTTGACCTACACATACAGATCTTAAGAGTCTTAAGAAGGCCAGTGTCAGTTTTGAAGTTCGTTAAGGATCCTACAGTCTCATTAATATTCACAAATATCGTAATTTTGGGGTATATGATCAGTTATATTTGATTTGTATGTTTCATTGGGGTTTAATATCGTAATCAATGACCTTTCATTAACATGATGACGGGTTGTTCATTTTCACTGTTCGTTGCATAAATGCAAGGGAGGAAACCTTGCGAAAACCACTCCGCGATTGCCACTTTATATACTACGGTCCGTTTTCGTGAAAATCAGTTGACGCAAATACATAAACAAAGGTTTTAATCAATTCGTACAAAACTGAATTTGAGATGAAGTCGATCGGTTCATGTTGACCAATGACGAGTAGATTCGTTCTTGGCATCCAATAGATTCATAGATCGGATCATGCAGATTTAACATCAAAACGTCTAGACTAATAAATCAGATTTTGTAAATTCATAAAACAAATCATGTGATTCATAAATCAGTTTAGTTCACTTTATATTAGCAGTTATCTTGAGTATATAATCCAGTCAGAAAGGAATCACTTAATGGAGTTAGATCATGAGAATAGAGGAGTAACCAACACACAAGAGACACAAGAGAATGAATAGGTAAAGGTAACTTCTTGGTAACAATAGACAAATTTTAAAAAAATACACATAACAATAATATGTAGGAGGACGCCATAGTACTACACAACATCACAAAGACGACCCATCATACGACGACCAGGTTGATCAGCACTTGAATACTTGCCAGGGTTCCTCATCTGAGCGGGTTTCTAGAATGACATCAGTGTCCACTACCCTAATCCTAGTTTTTCGGTTGAATTTCGTTCTTTGTTCAATGTTAGCAAACTTACCTTGGAGTCGTTTCATGTCCGGCGGCAAATCTGTACGTACACTCTTATTTTGACCACGGAGTAAATACGACTCAGCATGGGGAAATCAAAACAACAGAAGCGAAAAGATATTTCGTCTCTGAGCAGCATCGACGCCACTAAAGGTTAACATGAAGCCGATCAGTTTATTATGTCGGTGCATTGTGTCCTGTGATTGTCCGGTCTTGTCTTTGTTTGTTGTCGGTGTTTTCGAGGGTGGTTTCCTTGCACCATCCCAGCGGACACTCGTCACCAAAATCACATGGTTTACTGGTGGAATACTGGGGAAGTGGTGGATCCACGAGAAAACCACATAAATACCACATGGGTAATATCTTGTGGCTGAATCCACCAGAAAACCACGTGGTTAATTTGTCGTGAATGAATCCCCCAGAAAACCATGTGAATACCATGTGTTTTATTCGACGCGAAAAAAACCACACTTAAACCATGTGAATGCCACGTGGATACGCAGGTATCACCTGCCTAGCCCTTGCAGGGTCGGTTCACAATACATACACATTTGGTAACACATTTTCCGATCGGAGAATAAATTCGCCGTTATCAGCTTTAGACTATATTCCTCAGATATAAATAAGCAGCATAACCAAGGTGACGGTTATGCTGCTTATTTATATCTGAGGAATTGTTGTGATTTCCACTTATGGCTCCAGCGGTCGTTGTTGCTTGAAATATTAACGCATTGGTTTATTTCCAACGTCAAAGTCATTGCAAAACATGAGTTTACATCAGTCTCGTTCATTTACACTGCCCATACCGCGTTACCGCCATGCATAGAATTAATTAAACCCATCAACACGTGTTTAAACCGCTGACCCAAGGCACCCATTGTTGGTGTTAGTATATAAGACTTACATCCTCTTTCTCTAATGAAAGCGAGTCAACTCCCAGGACACACTGGTTTAAACCGTGACGTGTTAAAAACGTATACTATTCTTGTGTATATCCCAGGGAATCATACCATGGTATAGACGTAAACAATAACCCGTGGATAAATTACGTTTTAAAGACGTGTACAATTGTTGTGTATATCTCGTGGAAAATTCAGGTTATAAGTATTTGCTTACGCAACGGATTATCCACATGGCAATATCTCGTCTTTTCCACGTGATTTCCACTAGTTTGGTTGAAATAACATTAAATACGGTGCTTAACCCAAATCAATCAATGACCAATCACCTTATTCAATTCAGTGGTACGGTTTCTTCAATTTCAATAATGTATTTGAGAGAAGGGTTTTTTTCTTTTTTCAAAAATGTTGCAAAAATGGATTGTAACCTTTTTTGTCTATAGAGCGATTTTGAAATGAAGCGAATTTGAGATCTACGCTAATTTTGACGGACACTTTCTCTCAAACAGCGGCCAAAAGACAGCGATGACATATATCCTCTAACACCTTGTATTTTATCTCGCCCCCCATTCAGGTTGTTGCAGCATCGGCAATACACATCAGCTGACTAGCGAAAGAGCATCACCATGTCGCTAATAGACGATGCGGCATTTAGACGGGCCGCATTGGAACAAACCGGTTCATTGTTGAAAGATACAGCAGAAGTTGTTGAAAGTGATACAAACATGACGTACAGAAAGAAGTTAAAGTATACCATCTTCGTTTTCTCCGTGGCTTTTGCTCTGGTGAGTATATTATTCCTTGTGTTGAATGAAACTGAAAATGTTTTATAGAGCGATTCAAAGACATGCATAAACGCTACGAAATGCGAGTGATCCACTCTTCTACCTTATACGGAAAATGTTTTGCCCCTCCCAAATAGAAGATTGTCCTTTTACTTTACGCTACAGGAATCCTCCTAACTTTGAGAAATAAGCGAACGTTACCATGATTCTGCACTATATCTTACAATACATACAAATGGCATGGCGTTGCGTTGATTTAAACCTTTTGAACTTCTTTCTTGAACACTTGTGGGTTAGATCGACCCTTAAAACCACCACTTGACATCCATTTTTTCGTACTCAATATTGTATTGTTTAACTTTAATTTTATGAATGCAATAAAACAGTTACGGCCTATATAATTGAGTCCATACGGAATAACACAGATCCCAGAGAGAAATACTGACCTTGGCCCTCGGCCTTGGTCAATGTCATTTCCAGGGGTATATTATGTAAAGGCCTTAACTATAATATCGCATCATTTGAAAACACCATTAAACCTCACATTTGGTGTAGAGCAGGTTCGTGTTCTATAGCCAGTGAATACCAAGAATTCAAATCTTATACCAGTATATTCATGATATCTGGCGATGGAGGTAATTACCATTTACCTGGTGCTCTCAAAGCTCTATTATCGTGTCCATGTTCAATACCTGTGGGCGATACCATTGTTAGTTGATGAAGTCCTTCATATATTGAAGAAGCACGCCTACATATGAACGAAACGGCCTTGGCACGACCTCAGTGAAACAAACCAATCAACTGCTGATAGCAGCATGGTTGTGTGTTTAGGATAAAATTTAGACTACGAAAACGTAAGGAATAGTTTCAACAAACACATTACAGTTATTTCCACTGCTCATTTCATTTAATTTATACTGTACTATTATTCTACAACTGACTTTTCTACTTTTTGTCTACTGTTAAACGTGACTAAAACTAACATTAACGGTGATTGACTGACCCGCATCATGTCAAAGCACACGAGGGAGAGCCTTTACGCATGTCTCTAATAGGCCCAGAAAGCAACAAGGAAATCCCGCTTCATGCACTATGTTACAAAAGAAAACAAGATTGAACCAACTGTATAAACAACTTGTATGTTGTTTTTTGTTTACGTGCTGGTAATGTCTAAGCTAATTGTTTAATCGATCAGAACTGTAATAGTGAATCAAAGCAACTCTCTTACAAAAGTCTGATCATATATATACAAATTTTAAAAGAACATTTACGAAAAAAGATAGATGTACCGTAGCTGCTGGGGGCCAAGTTGATATTGACTACCACTGTGACTTAATCACCTCTGTAATATGACTTTAGATGTGAGGGAGTTCACATTGCCCTCCAGTACTGTATATAATGTCCGCCCATTTACAGCTGTTACTCGATTCTATAATATATAATCCCACCAAATAACCTGTGGCTTGTAGGACATATGTTATTTCCCCGTTTTACATTTTTGGATTTAAAAGCACCGCCTTAATTCGTAATGCTATCTGTTCAAACGCGAGTGGTTATACTGTAATTAAAGCGATTGTCAAACTGTTTTTCTCTTAACCATACAATGTACAACAGAAGTATATTTACTTTAAGTATGAAACCTCCCATTTGTCCATGGCAACGGCATTGAAATTACATCTATTCAGCGTTCTATTTTGGTTTCATTTCATTTTCGTTCGCCAAATACCCCGGTACTGGAACAAACCAAGCAACAAATTCGAGGAAATGAATATGGGGCCGGGTATAAAGCCTCATTGGCCTAGGCTTGTTATATCCCGAAAATACAATTATGTAACAAGACATATGTAATCGCTTACAGTTAAGTGTTGAATATTTTTTTTGTCTTTGAGAAGGTGAAAATTAACAGTATTTTCGTTATTTTGGGATACCACTTTCTTATGTGAACAGATCCGAGTCCAGAAAATTTATCAGGTTGAAACCCGTCAGGTAGGGGCGTGGGCTCGATTTCCGGACAAGTTTCAACCTGCAAAATTTTCTGCAACTATAGATTGAGTATAGGACCCAACATGGCTCAATTGCAGAAACATATTGACGCCAGTTTATCTCAAACTTTCAATTCACATTATTAACCTAGAGAATATTTGATAATTACAAAATGACTCTCTGAGTTAGGAATTACTCGAAGCCGATTTGTTGTAACCCCACTCTATCTTTGTGTATGCGGTTGCCAGTGTGCTCTCAGAGCTAAAGGGCAACATGGAGCTGATCTGTTTGTGATGTCTTTGTATTACGTTCTGTGGTTTTCCTGTCTTGTCTTTGCAACAAACTGCCGGCGGTTGTGAGAGAGATTACTTCGCCCTGGTCCTCTTGGAACTAAGGAACAACACGCATCCGATCTGTTTGTGATGTCTTTGTATTATGTGCTGCGATTGTCCTGTCTTTGCTACCAGTTGCGTCAAGGTGGCTTTCTTCACCCATTGGGCTGGCACGCCGTCATGTGAGAAAATAACCTTAAGCTTTTACAAAATGTGCATTAACTATGCTATGATTGGAATTCTGCCTGTCATAAATCCCTACATTTGGAGGAATTTTGCGTGTCAAAATTTTCCATTTTCTTATCTTTCCCATGTTAAAATTCAGAATTTCCACCGGTCATCTTAACTATTGTTAGAAATATGCCTGTAGAAAATGATAGGTGGACGGGTCTTTAGCTAATATTGATCAGGATTGAGAGGAAATATTAGGCCAAAGGCATGAGGACCCTGAATGGGAACCAGAAAGTAAATTAAGGGAACTAAATATGCACTATAACAGCACAAACTTCCCTGAAATCGACAGCTATTATGCAGTATACTTTTTTGCTAGAGGTTATACTAGATGTCTACGTTATTAAAGAGAATTATTCCTTGAACTGGATGTCAAGTGTGTTTGTTGGCATCTTAATCTCTTGTACCGTAATGTTATTGTTGGTTTGTGATTATAAAGCATAACAAATACAAACTGAAAAGTAGAACTAACTTAGTTCAGGTATTTCACGTTACAAGACGTTTCAAATTTAAAATCATATCAAGTGTTTAATTGTTGATGGTTGTAGGGTAAATTTCACTCGCTCTACAAGGTCACAAGTATGTTTTGTAACATAGTAACATGTAACATAGTGGCTGCTGACAGCATCATTATTTTTTCACCGTTATTAGGTTGGTCATTACCGTTACTCGGTTAACGGTAAAGACAGACAATATAATTTTGAAATTTTATTGTATTTAAAAAGAAGGAGCTTTGCTGCTGCAACACAATATTTTATAATAGAAAAGCTTCACATAATTTCTGTTTTAGTGGGGAAAAAACTTTTTTTTTTCATAAGCGTCTTTACCGTTATTTGCAGCCTTTTTGAAAATGGCCCATATAAGTGCCATTTTGAAAACACAAGAGGAGGGGAGACCACTCTCGACGCATTGAATATTTTCACAGTTGCTTTATCGAGGCGCTAGCTGTCAGACCTCTGTCAAACCACATATGGAAATAATAGGCCTAGATAATGATTGCATTTAAAGAGATCAGTTAACGGTAACTGATATGAATTTAATCTTTGATTGTATGTTAATATCAATTTGATCAAAATTGGTGTCAAAAAGAAGAAGACAGCCAGCAATCGGTTTCTAAAACCGCTGTTAAATTTAAATCTGGATTAGATAATGGACGTCACTCCATGTTTAAGGCCTAGGCCTATCTCTAATCTAGGATTAGTGATTTAATCTGCTATTATTAGTGCAAATCTTGGTTGTGAGTAACTGAGCCCAGATGGCAATAGTTTAAAGAAATCATACTATACATCTTACTAAACTTGCATAGCAAGAATAATAACTTTGTTTCATTACTGTCAATTAGTATTATGCAAATAAGCTGTATGTCAAGATGTTTTTGTCCGCTCCATAACTGTTACCCTTTTTCCACATTATAGAAAAATTTCCACAATCTACAAGGCCAGTCTGTCATACAGGAGTCCGTCCGTCTTACAGGAGTCCGTCCGTCTTACAAGAGTCCGTCCGTCTTACAAGAGTCCGTCCGTCTTACAAGAGTCCGTCCGTCTGTTACTCTGTCTACAGTAACATAACTATACATGAATTATTTTGAGTAAAATACTTAAATTTTTTTTTAAATGTTGGATTTCCTTGGTAAAATTTTACACAGCAATACCAAAAAGGATCCTTTTCCAAAAACAACGAAATTTATTTTTATACATAATTTGATGTACTCGTAGGCCTATGTTTTGATTGTCTACAAACAGAGTGAGACATGTTCACAATACTTTCCACCTGATCCTGCATTATGGAATTCAACCAAGAAACTACAATTGGTATCATGCACTCGCTCACCCAACCGGTGGCGTTTCTGAGGAAGCTAGGGTAACAGTTGATAGATTATTACAAGGTCGCTTGTTTGTAACTAAAATGAATTGTTTTGTCTATTTGATTACATTTTAACTTATTTTAACCACTTTTACGCGAAACGATGGACCAAAATCTTATGGTTATTTTCTCTGAGTAGATTGCCCAAACCTGCGCATATCCATACGCTCGCTAATAACGCATTAACCCAGTGATTCTACTCGAAGAATCTCGGAGTCTAAAAGTCACGCGGTTACAGTATGCATGACACCTTGTTATACCTGCCTTGAATGAAGTCACGCGACCTGGTTTTAAAGAAAGAACGAAACCAAAACAAGGTCCTGGGCATTGTGACGTTATGACGCCATGGTTTCAGTCACTAGCTTCGTGGGCTATGTACCGGCTGACGCCATCTTGGATAGTGAAGTCATTCCTAAGCTCTCCGAAGCGCATTTTAGACTTCATACCAGCACGGGAGAAACCCAAGTGGAACACCACATCGTAATTGATATATTTCAATGTACTATGGTTTTATCTTCATGGCTCACTACTTTCTTACCGTTTATCTTGTAATATTAAAGGCATTAGTGGCAATTTTCTGGCAAACATCCCAAAAGCGAAAAGGGGATTCCCTGTCTTTAACAGATCAGTTTGACATGTAAATGATTTCTCATTTGGACGGAAATTTGACAATACACACTTCCAAATGCCCTTAGGTGCTCTGCCAAATATTATCGACATGTGACAACTATTTATCTTGAAATTTAAATGACAAATTCTGTTGCGAGCACTCCAATAGCGAAAAGAGATTATCTGTCTTCAACGCGTAAATTCGACATGTAAACAGTTTCTCATTTGGACGAAAATGTTATAATATACACTGACATATGCCTTAGACGCATTGCCAAATATAATCAAAATGTGCAAATTATTTATCTTGAAATTCAAGACTCTATTACATGTACTTGCCCCACTTCGTTGCCCCATCTCAAACCTTAGATCAGTTTACATGTGTCGTGTTTTGTTGTGGCGAGTAGTACTCAGTCACAGTGCCCTAACGTACGTCGGGTTGTAAAGTAGATCTGATTCAATTTAAAAAAAAAATGCCACTGGTATAGTAAACCCCGGTTCACACTAAGTAGAATTTTTTAGAAATCTGTATTTAAAGATTCCCATGCATGTGGTACATACTTATATTAAATATGCTAAGAATGGGTTCAGTAACAAAGGTATAAATTCCAACAAGTGTATCTTGTAGAATTTTCGTTCAAATGAGAAATTATTTTCATGTCGAACTAACGTGTAAAAGACAGGGAATTCCTTTTCGCGTTTGGTATGTTGCCAGAAAATTGCCACTTAAGTCTTTAATATTACAAGATAAACCGTAAACAAGTAGTGAGCCATGGAGACAAAACACTAGTACATTGCAATATATCAATTACGTTGTGACGTTCCACTTGGGTTTCTCACATGAGAGGAAATCCTTTGCTGGTATAAAAAGCCTAAAATGCGCTTCGGAGGGCTCAGGAATGACGTCACTTTCCAAGATGGCATCAGCCGGTAGGCCTACATAGCCCTGCAACCTGTTATTGGGCTTTGTCCCACAAAGCTATTCAGTCACTCGCTGTGCATTGATCTGCCAAGTCAGTGAAGAGTCGTGGCGTCACAACTCTCCACTGACGTTTAGAAAAGTGGGAACCATTCCACCTCGCACCTCCCGCCTCGCTCCACACTACTTCCGCACTATAGGAGGATCCCACACAATTTGATTCTGGGATGAGAATTCCCCCTCGAGGGATGGAAAAATCATCCCTACCGAGCCGAAGGCGAGCTTCTTGTTCCCATATACTATATTTAACGCCGGATTTTCTGTTGAGAAACTAAAAAAAAAACGCATTACAATTGTATTACAATTTACTGCTTAGTGATATAGAAGTGTTGATGGGTTAACATGAGTAATGCGAAAAAGGCGTATAGTCCCGTCATAAATGTACTTCAATTTCACGTTTTAATACGCGATGACAAGAATAAATTGTATGCAAGACAGTAAATAACAATTATCATTTTGAAGAATTTTAAATATTACAAATGAAAACTCTGAAACGGATAATTATTCAAACGAGGGGTCATCACAATGGTATCAATCTCGAGCTGCTCGGCTTAAAATGTTAGTTCCGGCACAAATTTTGATTGGCTGGTTTACATCACGCGCCCATCCGACATACGTATGTGGGATGAAGTTTCTCACAATGTGTTACCACACGAGTTTGGCAGAGTAGTATATGGGAAAATAAGTTACCAACGCTCCCCCGCTCCTCACTACATGATAACACACAATCCTTCCTTATTATTTAATAGCAAATTCGACCGTAGCTGATCACTCTATATAAGTGACGATCAATCACAGATCCTCTCCTCCTATAGCTTGGCAATGGCAAGACCAATTTATTTGTTGATAAACCGTGCTGTGCGGAATTTTGTGGGGAACTTGAAGCAGTGTTATTCGGTGAACCTGACATTAGGTGACCTCACTGAACGCCGATCCCTGCAGAATTACGCCAGATCCAACAGTGGCAACAGAAATGCTCCCTTTCCCGAACAGATCCGCTAATCGTGTGTTTCCTTTTTTATTTCAACAGGGTGCTTCATTTGCGATGACTCAAGCAACATTTCTGGACTTGATGTCTCACACGAAATCGGATATAGATCAGGGATCCTTGATCTTCATGCTGAATTCTCTTGGATACACAGTGGGTTCCCTAACCAGTGGATTCCTCTACGATTGGTGTAATAAAGACCTTATATTTGGTGGCAGCGCTATGTTGGCGGGAATTTTCATGATTCTGGTACCTGTGTCCAACATGTTTCCTCTTTTAGTGACCCTCCTATTCATCAGCAATATTTTCCAGGGTACAATAGATAATGGTATGTATCTAAAGAGGCTGTTGGTTACATAGTCGCTTCTAAAACACACCTTTAGTCCCTGACAATCTGTCTGTAGATCGGTGGTTTTGTGAATTTCCCGCGGCCACAGCTCCTTTTTTTCCACACAGAATTTCAATACAATTTAGAAAATAGTGTAGCGAGAGCAAGCTCCAGAATAAGTTAAAATTTCAAATATTTTAACGTCCTGTGTCAAAATGATTATTCACAGCATGCAGTGAGAAATAAAGTATCATCAGTGCAGCCCAAAGTTTTGCCACCAATTACTAAAGTTGGTCTTCCGGTATCGATTTTGATTGACCACTAGCTGACACATCACTGCCCAAACTGGTCTTTGCCAATACACGGATTTGACTGGCTTACATGTGTGTCTATGCGAATCTGACCTGTCCTCTCCCCCTAGTCGTTCCTAATTCGACAAACAAACTACTAGAGTCAATTCATCAATTATCCCGGAATACTTCATTTATGTCAAGGCATTACCTTTTCACATTGTCCAATTCACTTTTCGTTGTGCAACGAGAAAGGTTAAAATGTACGAGGTACCATTAAACCATGGTGAATGTTTAAAGCTATCTGTTAGGACCACTGACCTGTATTAATCAATTGTTTTATGATAACTAGCGTGTTTTTATGATACCATGCCTGTTTTTATCATAACAAACGTCTTTTTATGATAAAAAGCGTGTTTTTATGATAACAAGCGCGTTTTTATGATGACAAATCTGTTTTTATGATAACAAGCCTGTTTTTATGATAACAAGCGTGTTTTTATAAGAACACGTTTGCGTGTTTTTATGAGAAGACGTTTGCAGGTTTTTATGATAACAAGCGTGTTTTTATGATAACAAGCTTGTTTTTATGAGAACACGCTTGTGTGTTTTTTATGGCAAATCTGTTTTTATGATAACAAGCGTGTTTTTATGATAACAAGCGTATTCTCATCACTCTCCGTGGTCCGTCCGTCCCATAACAATTCTTGTTATCAGTATATTTCAGGAACTACTACTCCG